>PITA01005628.1:0-108514 GCA_004023965.1 Spilogale gracilis | reverse complement strand
TAAACTTAAAGTGGAAGCTTTAAAAGTAAAACTAGAAAAAAGTTTAAAAAAGTAAATGAGGTGGAAAACTTTATCAATGAGTTGTAGAGCTTTTGGTACTTGTAGTCAGTGCCAGGAGTTTAATAAATTGCCTTTCCCCTGATTTGGGGTTTTGCATTGGAATGTTGTCCTCCTGAGCTTCTGGCGTGCTTTCTGGGGGCGGGGCGGGTCATTCCCTTTCAGTCCTTCTACCTAGGCTGAGTCACTTGGCCCCCCTGCTAGAGGCCCATCTCAATGGTAACCAGATTATCAGGTTACAAATCTCTGGTAGTGGAGCATTGTTCTTTTGCATCTTTTTTCAGCAGTTGAGGAAGTCAAGTCGGAGCAGGATGTCTGTGCCCAGACCTCCCTCCCAGAGTGAGTCTCTACATAGGGAGGGGCTCTTTCCAGCCTCCCAGTTGGCAGTCTGTCACAGACGTTGTATTGATTTCTGCCCCCATCCCCGCTTGCCGGTTCACTCCCGCACCTCAAAGCCACAACTGCTTTTGGATTGCGTGACTTTGTCTGCGCCCTGGGACCTGGGGCCTCTCCGGTCCCACGAAAGTCTGTAAAAAACGCCTTCCCTGGGGGGGTCTACACGCGGCCCAGGGTGTGGAGAGAAACGGGAGAGAAGGGCAGCGGCGTAGAAATAGAATCCACTCCCGCTGCTTTCCCGGCAGCTGTGGCGGCTCAGGCGGATGCAGGCGGCTGCGCTCCGGGGCCCGCCGGGGCAGAGGGAGGCAGCTGCGCGCACCAGGGCTCATAATTCTTAATAGAATGGATACAAGCATTTTGAAAATTGTAGGACATATATAAATTTACCAAGTCGTTTTTTTTTCTTGCCTGTGTATGTATAGAAATCTTGATAGTTGAGAAAATGATTTTAACATTTGTAATGAATAACAGATAATCTTGATTATATTTCCCGTTGCTACATATTATGAGTTTTTAAGGTCTCTTCTAAAATATGACATTATGAATCTAATAAAATATACCTTTTGCATGGAGCACTGGTTGTGGGGCATAAACAACGAATTTTGGAACATTGAAAAAATAAAAATTATTAAAAAATATATATACTTTTCTCTCTTTTTAAAGAATATTGTATGTTGGGGCACCTGGGTGGCTCAGTTGGTTAAGCGACTGCCTTCGGCTCAGGTCATGATCCTGGAGACCTGGGATCAAGTCCCATGTCGGGCTCCCTGTTCGGCAGGAAGCCTGCTTCTCCCTCTCTCAATCCCCCTGCTTGTGTTCCCTCTCTTACTGTGTTTCTCTCTGTCAAATAAATAAAATCTTTAAAAAAATATATTGTATGTAGTATGTTACAAATAATTTAACTAACATTTAAAACATATTTTAGATTATTACAAATTTTACACTGCTTTTATGTATCAATTTTACATCTAGGGTGGAAAAATGGTATATGCAATAAAAAAATGAAAATGAATCTAGGAAAACATTTCAATGTATAATAGAAAACATTATTATTTTAAAAGTAAGAAAAAAGTGACTTCGATAAAACTAAAACTTATTAAACACTTTAATAACTAGAGAAAATTATATATATATATATATTTTTTGCCTTTTATCTGAAAGTATGAACAGAGCTATGTAAATGCAAGAGATACAGAAGGATAGAAAATTATAGATACAGACTGTGTTGTCAGAAAATTCATCTTTTTCCCTAAAAAAATATAGTGACAGCTTTCCTCCTACTTCCCTGACATAAAAAAATTTATAGATGATGAATGATAGTATAAAACCATAAGTAGTTGTGAGAGTAGGCATAATATATTCTAAGAATTCTAACTATATTATTGTATCATGTGCCTTTTATTAGTCCATTTGCATGTTGTTTCTCTAGATTTGTGAATGCCAATAATGTGTCCATTTCTAACTGAAACTGCACCTGATAATTGCTTTACAGTATCTTGAAGGACACATACCATAGTATACTGTGTGCTTTTCTCCTATGATCATGTACTGTAAAAAATTTACAGTATTATTCTTAGTCCATAGTTTTTAAAAATCTATTTCAAAATTTAAGTTATTCTCCTTTTTAAAAAGTTAATATATTTCTCCTTTATAAACATGTTTTTCCCACTTTTCCTCTTTTTTTTTACCCAGAGAATAGTTTTATGTGTTCCTTTTAGCTTTCTTAGTAGATTAAACTTTATATCAGAAAAACATCTGTAGCTTTTTACTTGCTAAGATTCTTCTAATTTTGTAGATAATTTTAAACCTGTGATAAAATATTAGATTTAGAGGCATTGCTTAAGATGATCTGGACCCGACTTTTTCCCTACAAGCCACAAAATTAATACAAAGAAAGGATAAATTATTAGCTCCATATTATAGGAAATAGAAGATACCAATCATGAACACTTTCAGAAAATCTCATTAAAAACAAACAAAAACTTCTGAGTATATCCATATTTGGCAGTATTTTAGACTAAATATTCTTATATATCTTTCCTGTCTTCTATCTCAGCATGATGTAGTCTTTGGTCAAATACTAAGAAATACATGCATATTCTGCTGACTCCCAAGAAATCTCTAGGAGATTGAGGTTTTTGGAACACAGTGAATTATTCACAGTAGGCTGAATACTAAATACTAAAAGCTAAATACATCTGATAATGCACCTCTAAACCAAACATTCTAAGGAAATATAAGGGAGTCATATCTGTAATGTTACATGTTATGGATGTCAAACTAACAATAAAGTAAAAGAAACAGGGGGAAGTAATTTGTTAATGTATTTTATGGAATCTCATATACCTAAAATATTATTCAACTTATATGAGACCTTATTATATCTTTTATATTTTTTCTACTTTATCCATAATTTTATCTTTTTGTTTTTCTGTGCTGTGTCTTGATTATTTTTTTTCTAATAGGACTTTTAGCTTTCTAATTCTTCCTTCAGCTGAATCTAATACTAATTAGCTGTTTAACTCATCCATTAAAATTTTTATATTTAGTTTTTTAAAAGAGATTTTTATTTAATATTTGACAGACAGAGAGAGAAAACATGAGCAGTGGGGAGGAGCAGGAGGAGAGGGAGAAACAGGCTCTGGAGCAGCCAGCCTGATGCAGGGCTTGATCCCAGGATCCTGGGATCATGACCTGAGCCAAAGGCAGTTGCTTAAATGGCTGAGCCACCTGGGCATCTCCTCCAATTAATTAATTAACTAATTAATTAATTTTTATGTAGGTTCTATTCCCAACATAGAGCCCAGCATGAAGCTGGAACTCACAACCCTGAAATCAAGACCTGAACTGATTATCAAGAGTTAGATGCTCAATTGACTAAGCCACTCAAATGCCCTATTTTTTATGTAGTTTTTATTAAATTTTTATTTTCAGAAGTTCCTCTGATTTCTTTTCATATCTGTTTTGTTTCCATGTCCTTTGAAGATATTTTCAAACTTGTCCTTTAAAAATATATTAAAATGTGTGTGTGTGTCTTATAATTCCTATCTGACTTCTTTATGGTGTGTTTCAGCTGTAGATAGTTTTCTTTGCATTGTTCCTAACATTCCTAACGTGTTTATTTTTTTATTTGACTTCCTTCTCAATATCCTTATCAAATTATCTGAGATGGTAAAAAAAAAAAGTGACATCCTATGGGAAGTCACATATATACTTCTGAGATTACTTACTTCTACGTGTGAGGTCCTACTATCAGTCTAGTATTTTAATTCAAAGTGTGAGTTTTGGACTCCAGATCCACAGAGTGACTACCTTATGATAACTTAAAGTATTTCCTTTCTGCTTACTGTTTTGCTTAGTACTAAAGGATTTTATTTTCTTTTACCTCTTGTGTGACACTGTTGGGCATGAGAGTAGATTTTCTTCTGTCTTATTCATGATGATAGTATGACCCTACACTGACTCAGCTTAATGTAGGCATTGTCTACTATAAGAATTCCTTCCTTGGCCTAGCTTGTGGTTCCAATTACCGTCTTTCTTGTTTTAGAATATCAAATATCAAAATCAAAATTTAAGATTGTGGGAGATTTTTTTGTTTCATTTGACAACTATACTACATATAAAATACTTCAAGAAGTCCTTTTCACTCTGATTTTTAGTTTTCTCTTAATTTGTAGCTGATACCTCCTCACTATCTTGTCAGCTATTTATTTCTCTTAAATAACAACAATCTTTTTTTTTTTTTTTGACAAGTATTTTGACTTGGTTTGGTAGGAACAATGCTCAGAATAGCTTATCTTGTCATATTGCATAAAAATAGAATTTCAATAGAAACTCATATCTCTGTGTATGAGTAAAATATATTAAAATATTCTGAAAAATAGTTGCGCACAATTTTATAATTTCAAGCATGGTTATAACCTGAGACCAAACAATTTCATGTGGAAATATGGACAATAATTTACACAAATAATATGTTGTACAATAATATAAAACATAAAATATTGTTATATTTTAGTTGCATTGTTAAAACAAAAAAGGAACACATGATTCTTATAATATTTACAGAATGGTATATTATACAACACTAAAAATGGATGAACACTTAAGGATTAAACAAAATGGATAATTCCAGCAATATAATGGTTTTGATTGAAGCAAATCTGAAAAGTTTGAGTGAGGGATAATGTTTTTTGTAAAGCTTATTAAAAGTAGAACACTGACAATCAAAATTCAAAATATTGGTTACTTTTGAAAAGACAAGATATAAACATGGGAGAAACACATGGGTAGCTTCAAATATTGGTAATGAGTATTCTAACTTTGAGTTTATGTAGTGGTTCCAAGGTGTTTATTTTATTTTTATGTTTTATAACTAACACATATATTTATAACTTATTATATATAACTTTAACACAAAAGACATGATTTTGTAAATATCTATAATTGCATGATTCTTACTAAAAACTGAAACTATAGAGCATGATTGCCTCTTCAAGGCATCAAATAATCGAGCATTTAGTATAGTGACTTTATAACCAGGGCTTCAAAAAGCTCTAATAGAATCTTATTCCTCTTAACCTAAAGATCTGACTGTGTTATCACACTGTTTTGGACTAGAGTTCCTATCTATTCCCAAAGCAGTTTGGTTGTTACCCATTTCCCCATTCAGATGTCTACATTTATAAAAGATATTCTACATTAGTCTGGTAACTTTAACCTGATCAATTCAACTATGGTCACAGAGAGAAAGAAGAAAAGAGATTTGATAACCATTTCTTTAAACAATGGCTTATCATATCAATGTATTCCAGGTAATTCAAGCGAATCACTTTTGTAAGCTATATTATCAATGTCAGTTAACTAGATCGAACATGTTAATAAAACAGTCTTTTGGATTCTACTTATATTATTGCTACACAAATGTGGTTGTTGAAATTTACGGAGTTTAACTATGTTAATATAAGCTGGTGGTTTGCCTATCATGATAGATAGATAATTTACTAGAATATCTCCATGCAAGTAAATGCAAAACATCTTGAAGATCTTTTCCACAATAAGGGCACAAGAGCAGCACAGACCAAATGGTGCACCATTTAGCCTAATCCACTTCAAGCAGAGAATTAAGGAGAAAGAGTCATGATTTTTCCCCTTGACTTTTACAAAGAATTTATTTTAAATACTTTAGAAATAGGAGAATCCACCTCAAAAGAAAAAATATGCATTTTGTTATATAATTTCACTTCTATTTGTATGTTTTCTTGCCTTTTGAAAAGAATTACTGCATTATAATATTCCTTTCCAAAGGAAAGAGGTTGATTTTCTTTCTTTCTTTTTTCTTTTCTTTTTTTTTAAGAACTTCCCTCAAGATGATGGACAGAAAAGGCACAAAGTGTTCAGATTTTCAAACAAAAAGTAGTTTTAAAATTTCATTTGTCTCATAGGAAATAATTAGTGATCTTGGTTACCGTGATTTCTCAATATATAAATATATCTTCAATTCCACAATAAGCCCCTCAAATCTCAAAAACTTTTATTTATATTTTTCCTATCTATATTGCTATGTAAGTTGTAACACGTGTTATGTGCATCCAAATCATTAGATCATATTTGAGATGACTGAAAAACAAACAAACAAAAACAAAAGGTAATATAAAACATCCTCACATCATGTTTTCTGTCAAACTAAAATCTTACTCAATACTATGGGAAGTATGGACCATTTTTGCAGGCGTCCCAATACCTTTGGTAGCCAATTCCCTTCTGAGAGTGAACAAGTCTCCTAAAATAGACCCCCTAAATTGAATCGGTGCAGGGTACTTAATCTCTCGGCTGCCTTTGAAAATGGTCTGCGTAGCACAGCATTGCTGCTGCCTCACCAGTTGAAAAATTCCAATTTGCTTTCCTCTTTAGATCTGCACAAAGAATGAGTCCACATCAAATTGTTATGATCAAGGAAGATATTGCTTGTAACAGTCTTTCCTAGTTTAAAAATGACTTTGCTGGGGTTGAAACATAATATACACATCAGTAATAAAGGAACTAGGAGGGACAGAAATGACTCAGAATGAATAGTTTAAGACTTTGGTTATAACTGATGAAAGTAAATTAACAAAAGAAAAATAGTAAATAAATATAAAGAATTGTGTATGTGTGTGTGTGTGTGTGTGTGTGTGTGTGTGTGTGTATTCAGGAAGAATAATATACATGTTAGTGCATATGCCACCTTTTCAAAATTCCATCAGTGAAGATATATTTCTTTTTTTGGCAACCTTATTTTAAAAACACAGGAAGATGAAGATTCTGTGTGACAAGTAAAAATTCACTATATCCTGTGGAAATCACACAAAGTCTGGGATTTGAGCAGGCCTATTTACTGAAACACTGCAGATTTTTTTGATAATCATTTGAATATCTAAATTTGGAAACAATTCTTTCTAATTAAAAAAGTCGAGCTTAGTCCATCTAATTAAAAATGTTCTTTTAGGGACTTGGTCCTTCCTGAACATTTTCTCTAGCATAATTAAACACAAAATTCATGGCTTTTTTTTTTTTTTTCTTTAAGGTTGACCAAGAAAGCTTTACTATTTCCCTCAACTCAACTAAATTTCAGTCTGACTTCTTTCTTACTGTAGGTCCCTGGACTCCATTTTCTTAGAGCATTTCTTCAGAATCTTGCAATTGTAAACACTGTCTCTACTTTTTTGAGATGTAATTCTCTTGTAGTTAAAGGATGTCATTTTCAGAAACTTGGGAGACATCCCTTTGAAATGCAATTACCAAGAAAAGTTGGGTTGCCTTCTCCCAGTCTCTGAAAAGGCAGCTGCCTAACTTCTCTGGTATGCACAGATCAGCAAACAGAAATGGCCTAATCATACTGACCAACATTCCTCCCCAAAGTCCTTCAGTATTTTGAATTAGCTTGCCCCAGTGTTTAAAAATCCTTTCTTGGCGGTGGGTGTCTGGGTGGTTCATTCGGTTAAACATCTGACTTGATTTGGGTTCATGTCATGATCTCAGGACCTCAGGATCATCAGATGGAGCACCAGGTCTCTGCTCAGCAGGGAGTCTGCTGGAGATTCTCTCTCTCTCTGTACCATGTATCCTGCTTTCTCTCTCTGTCTCTAAAATAAATATATCTTTAAAAAAATTCCTTTAAAATTCTTTCTTTTGTTTCGACAGAGCTGAATTCAATCTGTTCTAGTATAATAATCTTGATTTCCATTGTGATTGTCTTGAATAAAACCTTCGTTGCTGTTTTAAATAAATGTTTGGTCAATTTTTTCTTTGACAGTTAATAGACATTAAATACAAATATTCACATAAGAAAACATATTTTAAAGAATGAAGACTAAAATATTATATCCTTAGATTGTGTATTGCTTCTTACAAACAATATTATTGCTGTAACATTTTTAAATGTTGCAAAAAGTTTCCAAAGACATTATGTAATTTAATTTCCACCACACCTCAGTGAGGTTGATAAGAACAGTATCACTGCACTAACTTTTAGGCATCTGAGACTTGAATTAGTTGTCCTACCCAAGACTACAGCACAAAAGAACCCTCTAGGGTCCCACTAGAAGTGAGCATTTCTGGTTTCCCTATTCTTCTTGTATCCACAATCGCCAGATCCCATGCCATAGTTCCCTTTACTGCACACAATTGGTTGAGTTACCCAGAGTTCTACTACCACAAGAACATGGCAAAATTGTAATTTCACTTAAGTTCTTTGACTTCAATTACTCTGTTTTATACATTACCTTAAAAAGCCACATGATTTTATTTTCATGTAAATTTATGTAAACTGTATGTTAATCCATTTTGACAAAGACTAAACTGTGAAGTATATTTGCTTCTCATATGGAGTTCAGAGACTGAGACAATTTTTAAACATAGCAGGCATTCAGTATTTTTGAGTGGATGTATTAATAAAGTCAGATTTTTGAGAAATTATATCTGTATTTTTGGAGTGTTCAGGACAAGCTTCTCACACTACTGATATTCAAAAGCCAGTAAGTATTGGTTCAGAAGAAAATGATGATTGTTCAATTCCACATTACCAAAGTTTTGAGTGTAGCATCTATACAGTAAAATATTTCCTAAAAGAATCTATCTCTTTGTTATATATATATATATATATATATTTTTTTTTTTAACACCCTATTTGTTAACCCTGTATGCCAATCATCATGAAAGAGTTGATAAGGGATACTCTAAGGTGCTGTAGTCAGAGAGGATGATAGAATTAATTACATAAGATACACTGTGATATTCATATTTATGGGAAAAGTGAGCACAAAAAGAGTTAATATGTGTAGAGTATCTTTTCATTTAGTTTGTGATATTTTTATGAATATGAAACTAAGAGAAATGAAGATTACTAATCTAATTCATGGAAGTTCTGGGGTACTAACACAGGTTTCACTGATCCCAATATCTAACCTCATTCTACTGTCTAGATACTCATTTCACTTTAAACACAAACCACAGTTGTACCCTTCACACACACACACACACACACACACACACACACACAGAGTAAATCCTCTAACCAGTTACATCACTGAGACAGAGAAAAATTATATACAAACAGGATACTCAGAAAATAAAAGCAGGTTGTGGACATTTAAATATTCAAAGTGGGAAAAAACGAGTATGTGCTAAATACATGCACCTTTATGTATACTTTTCTGTATGTATTGTAAAGGAAAAGTTCTATTATTTTCTTTTATACTACATAAAACTCTACTACAACAATACTTTACTTCTGGTCACTGAATGTGTTAGTTTTTCTCACACCAGGCAATTCTGCAACAACAGCTGGGTGTCCTATAATTTGACTCAATTCTGATGTTGTCTACCTACAGATTGCATCAGATCTCATAGATTAAAAACTCAGTCCCATGAGACTCCCCTGCTAGCCAGTTCGGATGCCAATAGCAAGTACAGGTTGCCATCCGTACTTCTGATCAACCAGCTATCAATCAGAGGTTATTCATGACTCGCTCCTAAGGTTCAATTAATTTGCTAGACTGGCTCACAAAATTAAGAAAACTATTTAATAGATTACCAGTTTATTATTTCTTTATTTTCTTTAAAAGATTTTATTTATTTATTTGACAGAGAGAAACGGAATACAAGCAAGGGGAGTGAGAGAGGGAGAAGCAGGCTTCCTGCCAAGCAGGGAGCCCGATGCGGGGCTCCGGGATCATGACCTGAGCCAAAGGCAATCGCCTAACCAACTGAGCCACCCAGGCGCCCCGATTACCAGTTTATTATTAAAGGATATGATTGTCTATTAGCCAGGTGGAAGAGATGCATAAGGCAGGGTATAGGAAGGACTTTGGAGCTTCCATGCAATGAGACTACATCACTTTTCTTGCATTTCTACATGCTTATCAACCTGAAAGATCTCCAATTCCCATCACTTTGAGTTTTTATGGAGGTTTCATTACATAGGCATGATTGACTAAATCATTGGCCACTGGTGATTGAACTTAAACTCTAACATCTCTTCTCTCCCTAGAGGGTGTGGCTCAAAGTCCTAACTCTCTAGGCAAGATTGTTCCCCTGGCAACCAACCCTCATATTTCGGTTACCTAGGGTCTTTCCAAAGCCACTTACTTCCTGAACTTAAACTCAGGTGTGGTCAAAAAGAGTTCCTTGTGAATGACGAAAGGCACTCCTATCATTGAAGAAATTCCAAGGATTTTAGGAGCTTTGTGCCAAGAGCTGGGTACAAAAACTAAATGCATTTCCTATTTTGCCACATAAATACAATACATATGCATATTGTATGGTGAATTTCTATGATTTTTCCTATAATATATACTTGGTAATTCTTCAAAAACAGTTATTTTCTTCAAAAGGTACAGATACTGGGGCAACTGGGTGGCTCAGTCATTTAGTGTCTGCCTTCACCTCAGATCATGACCCCAGAGTCCTGGGATTGAGCCCCGCATCAGGCTCCCTGCTCAGCGGGAAGCCTGCTTTTCCCTCTTTCACTCCCCCTGCTTGTGTTCCCTCTCTATCTGTGTTTCTCTCTGTCAAATAAATAAATAAAATATTTAATAAAAAAGGTACAAATACTATAGACTTCAACTTGAGAAAATCCTATCAAAAAATATAGTTTAAAAATTTACATAAGAACATTAAAGACAAAAATACAAAACAGAACAAACAAAAAACTGTTTGATTAGCAACCTCCAATACAGTCTGTTCAACTTCCTGAAAATATTTCCACTAAAGAAGAAACTCAAATTCTTATTTTTTATGCAAGTATTTGAAGGAGGTTGTCTAAAATTTGCCAAAATCTTGGGAGCATCCCCAGTTTTATGTTAAGTGCTTAAATACACTAAGAGCCAATATTGGGCGAAAATGTCAAAACAAACTCCCTCACTATAGGAAGAAAGGTCTCATTGACCTTTACTTCCCTTTACTTCCCTTTGTCTTCTTGTAATAGTCTAGCTATCGGTTAAGTTGTGCAGGGTATTATGGTTATCAGAGACAGAATAAAATAGAAGCAGATTGTGAAATATTGTAAAGGGACAATCATAAAAGCAGTAAAATTTTTCTAATGTCCTACCAGAAAGGCTAGATTTTTTTCTTATTGTACTTGACAAGGGAGAGAATGCCTAGTAATGCTAGCACGTTCCTTCAGTAATAAGATAAAATATGATACCTATCACTTGTAAATACACACACACACACACACACACACACACACACACACACATACATAAAAGAGAATGTTTTTCTGGTGTTTCAAAGAAGAGCATACTACCATAAATTATTTCCTATAACAACCAAAAAAAAAAAAAAAAAAAAAACATTGACAATGTATCGGTATAATATAAGACCATACAGCTGCAGAGGGAATCAGGAATTGAAGTTTTGTGGAGAGAATATTATCAGATAAAAGTTAAAGTTAAGCAGGTGAAAATGTAAAGAGCAGAAGAGATGGGAAAACACTTGGATGAGACATTGATCTCTTGCAAGGAAACTAGAACAGCAATGGCAGAATCAAAATCTGCAAGTGAGGTGATTAAAAAGAAAGCATTAATCGGTCAGGAAAATTGCACTAATAATCAGGAAGAGAATGTTTTTAAAAAATCCATTAGTCTACAAAAATGAAAAAGAGATGATCAATGAAAGTGAAATGATTGATGTCAACGAAGTACAGACTGTGGAAGTTTCACTGCAGAAAACTGGTGTCCTTAAAAAACAGTGCAAATAAATATATGAAAGAAGGCATAAACTTAATATAAATCATAGAACATGATTTCAGTTTCATAATAAGGATACAGAGTGTGTGTATGTGCATAAATATATACCTCATGAATATGTACATATTTGTAAGGGACTGTAACATCAAGTAAAGTTTTCTTTGGTTGGTGGGAATTACTATTTTTAAATATAGTTTTTCATTTTCCTATATGTAAAAATGAGTAATTATTTTTATAAAAGCACTAAATAAAATATTGATGAAATTGAAAAACATGAATTAAATTACTCAGAGTGGGCAAAATTAAGAGACAGAATCCAGTAAGAATTGTTACTTTAATAAGATTTATTTTTCTAGATGTGTTCCATGTTACTAATTTACTATAGCTTTGCTTCTATTATTCTAAACAAGCTATATTATCACATAAGTGTGCAAATAATTCAGCAAGATCATTTCATCCTATTCATATGAGTGTCTGTACATTCTCTTGTTAAATCTGCTGATTTTTCCCAGAGGGAACCCTTACACCCTACAAAGTCATGAAGTTGAAATGAATAAAGGTAGCAAAGTGCTAAGTAATTTCGAAATTATTCATTTTCTGTTATTGTTGGGCAGAATGGAATAGGAGGGCGTTGGATAGAATGCCCAATTTAGAATGATGACGTTATTAAGAGATTTCCTGCCTATCTACATTTCAACAGAACTATTCTCTTGATATATACTGGATAGATAAATAGAAAGATAGGTGAAATGATGGATAGATAGATGATAGACAGATGATAGATGATAGATAGATAGATAGATAGATAGATAGATAGATGATAGATAGATGATAGATAGATAGATAGATAGATAGATGATAGATAGATGATAGATAGATAGATAGATAGATAGATAGATAGATAGATAGATAGATAGACAGACTTGTACAGAGATAAGTCTATCTACCAATACACATGTATACACACACATGGTGATAACAGCAAAATAAAATCATTGGTCATTCATGCTTTAGGTTAATTATGACACAATTACCTAATTGAGATCAAACTAAGCGATATTGAGATTGGAGAATGGGAATGGGAAAACAATAACAATATGAATGAAGGAAAACCCCATGCTAGTATAGTCTGAACTTCTATATTCAAAGAGCTATCTGTACCTTAGCATTTGATGTATTTCTATGCTATTGTTAAGAATATATATGCTTAAGATGATTTCTATCATCTGGGGTCCTTGAATAGCATAAACTTTTTAAGGTATCCACATAATTCACCATACACTGATATTAACTGATTTTAAAACATCCATCAGAATGCTTAAATGGCATTCTGGGTCATGTTATGGACCTTTTTACTTATTGCCTATATGTAAAATTTTTTGTATTGAAAGACAGTAGTATTTTATATGGTTTTTGCCATCTGAATGATAAGTGCAATTTTGTACAATAAAAAGGATTGCTTTGAGGCAGTTGAGATTTAATTAAATTCACTGAGCTTTGTGATTTTAAAAAATGCTATTCCTAAAACTAGAATGCACAAAACACATTCTAACATTTTGGAACCAGTATTAGACTTTTCTCGTACTTCATTACAAGTCGTGACAGATGATTTGAAAAAAAGCAACATGGAAAATGTATCAATTTTGACAATAGTTCAGAATTCATAGTTAGCATCAGTATTATGGATTATTCAAATAAGTATGTTCCTCAATATTTACGACTAAAATGTATTTAAATTTTCACTTTTTTATATACTCTGGTCTTATACTTATTTCTATCAATTAAAAAAGTAAATATTTAAACATATTGCTTCCCATTTGAGACATATATGACTTTTATCTCTTCACTTGATTGTAAACTCTTGCAGTCCTAACACCATACTTTATATTTCTTTCTTTATTTTACTGAACGCTTATCACGGTATAATCAGTTGGCATATCCTTGCTGATTAATTGACTGATTGCTGTCAAGTTCTCATTAATTATTCATCAAATTTCAATGGCAGTTTTCCTCAAAAAGATCAAAGAGTTCTACGGAAAACTGCATATTTATAGCATTTAGCACTAGCAGTTGAAAATAGTAAATCCAGGGAGGATGTAGGAAAAAAAGAATCAAAGCGATGAGGAAGGACAAATGATAAAATCAATTCAACACATACTTATTGGTTACTTAATTTTATGCATTTGACTACATTTCCAAATCATTTTGCCATCAAAGATGATTTTAGTACACTGGTGGAAAAGCAGAAAAATTCTTCTCTATTGCACAGTCCTCATAGATTTTGTCTGGATGGGTGTGGGTGTTTCATTTCCAGCTTGAAGCCTTGTTTCGATTTTTCAGATTTCCGTGCAATGGGTCAGAGACATGCTGCCAGTGCCCCAAAGTGCAGACAGAGAGAGAAAATGTGGGGCTGGCGGTGGTGGGAGTTACAAACAGGGAATCGCTTAAGTACACACAAGACCCTGAACCCTCATTATTCCCCGTTTTAGGCCAGACGGAAACGATCTGTATGCAGCATGGCTGAAGTTCCCGTAAAGAGGCTCCACTCTCAAAATGCTGTACAAATGTATTTTCTGGGAAAGGAAGGAATGAAGGAGAGGGAGGGCACATCTATCCCACTATGTAGTAATGGATATTCCCTGTTCAGAGAAGTGTCCCTGCGGCAGCCCGCCTGTCCTAGTGAGTTATCTCACGCTGCTGAGATCGCTCTCTGCTAACTATGCGCACAAAGAGCGTGGGTGGAAAATGAGCCTCCAGAGTCAGTCATGAACAAGAATAAGAGAATTCAGAAGCCAATATTAAATTGTCAAACTAAACCTTCTGGAGTAATGGGGCACTACAGGAATCACTACGCTACATTTCTGGAAAACTTTGTTCAGATAGTTGTGACAGCACGTGATACTGAGAAGCAACGCGTCAGAGCCCAACTAGCAGCCACTCTGCCCTTGGATAGAAAGGCATTTATATTCCAGTTCTTGCAACACAGAGACCGCTCTTGATGGTATTCCTTCATGCTTTTACAACTGCACATTTTCCAGTGAGGAAAAAGCCTGGGAATATCATTTCCTATGGCAAACGGTTGACGCGTATTATAAACACGATTTGGAGATTTCAGGTTGCTTTAAATATTTTAACATTTACTTGTAAGTGTTTATCTGAAACAATTATGTTGTCTCATATAAAAATATTTTTAGATAATTCCAAAATCCTCTTTACAGGGATGCTATCTAAACCAACATTGGGATCGCCTAATCATCTAATCACTAAAGCAATTGTTATAGTCCCAATTGATTTTATAAGTTGTATTTACCATTTAATTTATCATTTATCTTGCCTCTTTACATTATTCAACTTCAAGGGTACCGGTCTTCGATATGTATCAGGCATTTCAAATAATAGGTTATTTGTTGCAATAATGTTCTTTCTCTTCCTCATTAGTCCATAAATACATATCTATACTTGCACTCTTTCACTACCTTTTAGCTCTTCATTATTTGCATTTTTATTACACGTTTTCTTTGAGGACAAAAGTTTATTATTATTATTATTATTATTATTATTTATTATTCTTTATGGTAATAGGAAATGAATACTTAGAAGTTAGACAAGAGTCATCAAGTAGAAAAACAGATCAGGGAGAGTTTGGCACCAAAGATTCTGTGCTGTCCTATAGTGAGATTTCTGGCTAATGCATTTGTTCTTGTACTAGATTACACCCATAAAAAAGGAACACACCGGAAGAGTGTTATAAAGTTTCATACTTGGTCTCTCATTCTATTTCATCACAAGGCATGGAGACAATTCAGAGTAAAATAAAGAAATACTGGGGAAAATAGCTTGATAAATGTCTACAAGGGTTTCATTTACAGCTCATTCATCTAATTGTCTCCTATGGTCTTATTATTGTTTAAAGAACAGAAACTAAAATGAAGAAATCAAAGTCTTTGCCACACCTGTCTTAGTGAAAGTTTGAACAGAGATTTTAAAGCAAAACCTGTAAGGGGCTTTTCACACAGTTTAATTCCCATTAAATCCCTCCTCCTAAGGTGAAGGGTCAATGAAGTCCTAGTAGTGACTTCCATGAAGTGGTTATTTACCTGTCGACTCCACAGGGCTCCCTCCCTCCTCAAGTCACCCTCACAAACACAGACTATCCACCAGGACTGATTTAAAGCCATTGCAGTGTCTTCATAACAAACATGAGCATAGTTGTAGGTTGTTGTATGATTAAAAAAGCAACAGAAATAATCAGTAGAAGTAGAGTCACTGGAATTATAAGGGAAAAAACAGATGAGGGAAACTATTCTTGTTTTTACAAGTTTAAATAAAGAAATTGAGTAAGCTCTTTTATTAGGTGTCTTACAGTTCTACATTCTGTGTCCATGAGACACGTTTCTATGGAATGTACTGATGAGAATACAATTGCTATGTTGTTCGCAAGCTGGGAGATTTCAATTTGATGTTGGAAGCTGCAAGTGAAAAATGACAAAAGGAGTTTTAACATTGATGTTTAGCTCAATGGCCACTCCCACCTCTATAAAAACAAATAATAGAAGGAAAAACCCAACATAGTCAAATAGTCATCTAATAATATTCATAGAATATGTCATCTAGGAAAAACAAACAAACAAAATGCTTCTTCCTTTTTGCTATGAAAAATTATTCTTCACCATTCCTCAACAAAAACAGTGGATATGGAAAATATATAGTGAGTGTTTTGTGCTTGTGTACAAAATAATTTCAAGGTTTTTGATGACTTCCATTTAATACATTTAAATATTTACAAAATGTTTTTATTTCATTAATATTTTATTACCTTAACATGAAAATAAGGGCATATTAAGGAGATAAACCAGTTAAAGTAAAAGAAGCCAAATAGTTTATGCAAAGAAAGGATGGATTTCAGGCTTCACTTAAGTATAATACCTACAGATGGGGAATCATCAAAAATGCCTGAAGTACATCTCTCACGACACAATGTAAGTCCCCTGAGCCAGTCGCCCAAGACAGATTTAATGTTTCAGAACGTGAAAGCAGCTTATTAGTCAGAATTCACACAACGACTTCAATACAAAGTGAAAAAAAATTGTAACACCACAATCTCAGACCAGTACATGGAAGAGATCGAAATTTCTCTCTAGTTATGATTTTGACAGTGTTGGAAGGAGGGCAAAGCGGGAGGAAAAGCAGGCTCATCCCATTTAGTGTCGAGCTCTATGGAAAAGTAGCATGTGTAACTTTAATTTCTTTAAGTCAGTAATAAGGGCTGAGAAACTAGTCCACATCTGGCATTTTCCCTCATCTCTTAAGATTTAAATTCTGGCTGGTAAGAAATATTTTGAAAATGTGATCTAATATATTGAAATGTATGTACTTATATTATTTATATCTTTTTAATTTTCAAAAATGCATGCTCATTGTAAAGAATTTAGAACATTCATAAAAATTAAAATGTGTAACAAAAATTACCTTATGTAGAAAATTGCTATAATTGTTTTCATATAAATTTTTCCAATTTCTGAATTTATATATTTGAAATTATCATTAAATGTTTTATACAATATATTAAGATTAACTAGACTTGATGCAGAATTGTATCCTTATTTTTAACTGCAAATTGTAAACACTATCCCATGTCATTATATACTATTTAAAAATCCATGCTTAATCATACCACATGTTCTACCTTAAAACTATAGTAAAATATATTTAATCACTATCCAACCATTAGACATTTAGGTTGCTCAGAGTCTTTGCTCTTATATATATGTCATGATTTTCACTTTTGTATTAGATAGTTACCTGGATTTTTTATTAGTTCCATAGGCTAGATTTCTAGAAGAGAAATTATACTAAAAGGTATGAACTTTTTACAGACCTTGCTGTATGTATTGACAAATTGCTTTCCAGAAAGGTTGTAGCAGTTTACACTCTCACTAGTAGAGTATAATGGTAAGTCTTACAGTGCACACATGCTAGACATAACTTTAAAAATATTATACTGATCTGTTATTTAATAGTAGTGACTGTTGTTATAATTTGAAAATTTGTAATTAGAAAGATATAAATATTTTTCGTGGGTCTAAATATCACTTGTATTTCTTTTTCGTGAATATGTTCCTGCCATGTTTAGGCTTTTCTACTGCTGTTTAAGTGATTATTATAACTTGCTTTACAAGTTTGTAATTAAGGTTATTAATTTTTTAGTTTTTGTTTCTTAAAAAATTTATAACTCTGTCTTTTAATTTTGTTTTTGATGGACTTCATCACATATATCAATACTTTGTTATTTTCTTCTCCATATTCAACATAGCTTTTATGATTAGAAAGTATCTTCTGACTTGATAACCAAATATTAATCTTTAAATTTTTATAGATTTATGTCTCTTGTTATAAAAATTATGATAAATTGCTACTGTTATTCAACACTATAAAACATATTTAAAGTGTTTTATATTCACACTCAATTATTTATTCCATAACATGTAATGCTTTTTAAGGTATGACTAACAGTTCATTTAAATTTCTAGCAAAATTTAAACCTATTGTAATGCAGTGTTTGAGATCTGTCAGAATTCCTTTAACCTGTCAGAAGTTTTGATATGTTATAACAATATTGATACATTTTAAAAGAAAATATAGCACCATATTCTCAGAATCAGCGTCTTTCACATAAAAAAGTGGGAAAGAGTCATCATAACAAGATTGTATTTTATTCCGTGGTTTTTCACTGCGGTACGAATTTGTTTCACTGCCGTGATTTTCATCACATATTTTTCTGAGGTTATTTTATCCATTTTGGATTTGTATGGCTTTCCTCTGATAGTTAATAAAATGATTCTAGAATGGTATGGGTGATTATCCTTGAAATGATCATCTGAATAATACCAATGATTAGCCATTACTTTATAAAGAACTTGAACATCCACTCTTTCTATAATTTGATCCTTACAACAACAGCCCTGTGAAATTGGCATTTTTACAACTATTCATTTTTTTTATTCCTCCTGATGAGAAAAATAAGGCTCAGAGATGCTGAGCAACTTTCTTAAAATCATAGCGTTAAGGGTGACAGAACTGAAAATTGAAATGGTTCTTCTCAGTCCAGATCCCATATTTTCTATTATAATCGCTTCTTAGTTCCCAATTATCAATCCTTCTTGTCTCAATAGAAGGACATCTGAATGGAGTTTTAATCATTGTGGAGTGAGTCAACAGTCTATATATTAAATAACTTCTTTAGAAATAAATGGCTATTGGGACGCCTGGGTGGCTCAGTTGGTTAAGCGACTGCCTTCGGCTCAGGTCATGATGCTGGAGACCCGGGATCGAGTCCCACATCAGGCTCCCTGCTCAGCGGGAAGCCTGCTTCTCCCTCTCTCACTCCCTCTGCTTCTCCCTCTTTCACTCCCTCTACTTGTGTTCCCTCTCTGGCTGTGTTTCTCTCTGTCAAATAAATAAAATCTTTAAAAAAAAAAAAAAAGAAAGAAAGAAATGGCTATGGTGAATGCATATACATTTTCACGTTTGTGTGTTCCAAAATATCATCATAGGGGCACCTGGGTGGCTCAGTGGGTTAAGCCACTGCCTTCGGCTCAGGTCATGATCCCAGAGACCCGGGATCGAGCCCCACATCAGGCTCCCTGCTCGGCAGGAAGCCTGCTTCTCCCTCTCTCACTCCCCCTGCTTGTGTTCCCTCTCTGGCTGTGTTTCTCTCTATCAAATAAATAAAATCTTAAAAAAAAAAATCATCATCATTTCCTTAGAAATAAATAAATAAATAAACTTGATCTATTTTAGAGCAGTTTTAGGTTCATAGCAAAACTGAGCAGAAAGTACAGAATTCTGAGATGTTCCCTGTCCCAGCACACACACAATTTCTTCCACTCCCAGCATCCTCTCACAGAGTGTTGCCTTGGTTGCAATTAATGAACTTTCATTGACATGTCATTATCACTACAATTTTATAGTTAACCTTAGAATTCCCTCTTAGTGTTGTCCATTCTACAGGTCTGTACAAGTACGTAATGACATATACTTTCAGTTATTTCACTGCGCTAAAAATCAGCTGTGCTCTGAATATTTACCACACCCCCAACACTTAGTGACAACTGATCTTCCCATAGTTTTGCCTTTTCCAGAATGTCGTAAAGTTAGAATCATACAGTATGCAGCCTTTTCATTTGGCTTCATTCACTAAGTAGTATCCTCACTTAAAACTCTCCCATATCTTTGCACAGCTTGACAGCTTATTTCCTTTTCGTGCTATATAATATTCCATTCCCTGGATATACCACAGTTTATTAATTTACCTACTGAAGAACATTTTAGTTGTTTTCGAGTTGTGAAAATTATGAATGAAGCTGGTAAAAACATCATGTGCATGTTCTTGTGTGGGTATGTTTTTAACTTCTTTGAGTAAATAAATACCAAGAAGCACGATTGCTGGATTACATGTTAAAACTGTGTTTAGTTTTGCAATGGATATAATTTCTTCAAAGGATATATTTATGCATAAAGATACATAGAAACACATTCAAGAAGCAATAATTTGGGGGAGTAAACCTATGCATAAATGTTATTAAAATGGGCAAGGTATAACACATTACTCAGTTTAATGTTAAATTATATAATTCATAATTATGAATTATATAATTATGTAATTATCACTCAGTGAGATGTGTGATGATGATCATGATACTTCTGCAACTTTTTAAATAAGAGGTTTTCTTCTGAACCTGGATAGATGTTTGCATCATGTGATTTTTCTGTAGAGTAGAGATTATTTGTAGCCTACTCAAGGTGCTCTTAGTAACCTGGCAATGAATTAATTTGAGGTTCTTGAACAAAAACTTCCTTTGTAAATACAACTCAGGTGTAGTTACTACTTGGATGGATTTTGTATCATTAAAACCAGCTGATACAGGGAACTAATGAGAGCTCAACAGGAATTTGTTTCTGTTGAGCTAGCAGGATGATCTGAATAACTTATCTGTACCTACTAGGAAACTCCTAGTTTATTGAACACATACATACTGAGATAATTCACAAAAGTGAAATTATCACTTGTTATAATTTCAAGTTATAATTGATTTTTTAATTTTCTCCTTTTACAAATGGTAACCAGTCTGTGGGTAGATACTTTTCTCATTAACTTCCATGGCATGATTTAGTATCCATTTGTGATTCTTCCCAGAACCAATGTATGTTTGTGTGTATACATGCATACCAAGTATCTCCAACTTCAATCCACTTCCCAGTTCTTGCTTGCCTCTCCTTAGTCCATATTTGTATGCTGCCTCTTCCATAATGAAAACTCTGGCTCCAGGGGTGCCTGGGTGGCTCAGCTGGTTAAATATCTTGATTCTTAATTTCAGCTCAGGTCAAGATTTCAGGCTCATGGGATGGATCCCTATTTGGGCTCTGGGCTCAGCTTGGAGTCAGCTTCTGTCCCTCTCTCTCTACTCCTCCCCTTGAACACACTCTCTCTTATTCTCTTGCTCTCTCTGATATAAAAAAATAAAATTTTAAAAAAGAAAAGAAAACCCTAGCTCCAAAAACCAACATACTCAATTTGAAAACACATATAAATATCTTCAAAATTGCTAGACTTATACTATCACAAAAATACAACCTACAAGAAAAAATTCAAGATTTATTTGTCATTTTTTAAAGCATATTGATTTATTTTTCCTTTTTGAGTATGTATAATAGTGACATCCATAGGAATAATGCGCATCAAAACTCATTTGACACTGAATTTTTTTTATGATAAAGATATGCTTCTAGTTAAATCTATTTACCTGAAACATGTGAAGCTGGACTTAAGCATTCTGTATGCTGATCTTTGCTTCTCACTGCCAGGAGAGTGAAATGGTAAGTTTGTTTTCTCTTGTGTGAATTGCTCTGCTGTTGTCTATGTGAATACTGTGTTGAGAAGATTTCTGTAAACAGTCTAGATTTAGTAGTGATTATTGATGTCTGCCATACATATGAAACCAGGGCCTGGAAACTTGTGTTTATTTCTTGTTTGTTTGTTTGTTAGAGAGTCACTTCTTTCCTTATAAATTCTTGTTTTCCGTTTAAAAAAAGAGAGAGAGAGAGAGAAAAAAATAAAATGAGAGACAACTTACAATGTTTTCTTAACAACTCTAAAGGCTGTCTTGAGAATTGAATTATATACTGTTTGTAAGTCAATTGAATATTAGAAATCATCTTAAAATATGTTATTGCTGAGTTTGGAACAGAGAAGACATGGATGTCTTATTTTAAGATAAAATCATTGGTGCCTTATTTTTGGCACCTCTGCATGGTGGGAATTAAAGTCTACCTCAGAGACTAAAGTCTGTAATTTTAGAGTATCTAAGAATAGCAGGATAAAAATTGACCCGAGGCTAGCTCCAACTGGCCCCTCCAATGAGTCTATGGGCTACTGATGGGTCGTGATCACAAAGCCTTCCAAAGCTCTGCCATGTTTCCTTTAAAGATTACCTCTGCTGGAATCCTAAGAACATCTGATCTCAGCAGGAGAAAAACTTTAACTCTCTGCCTTTTACATTTCATCAGCCTGACTCATGACCTTCCCAGTCAAATAGGGAACTGTGATGGAGTCTATATTTCTGATTATATATTTCAACTTTCTTAGCATCTTATACAAAATAAGCACCTTTCTCTGAAGTTTTCTAGTTCAGAACCAAAGAATACTCGCTCCCATGCCAGAATCCCTGGACATTATTCCACAGAATCAGGCTGCATTATGGCCTGTGTTTCTGGAGCAGCGAAGCACCAAGCATCCGCCAGCGCCTGTCTTCCCTCCAGCCCTAATACTGGTAATAAATTTGATTGAGCAGCAACAGCCACAGGGGAATCAAATACTGTTTTTCTTCTGCCATGAGGACTGATTTTTAAAAGCATTCTGGAAAATGCCACCATTCATAGTCCCCTTAACCTCCATATTATGGAAAATAAAATGCCGAAGCGAAGTCATCAGCCTGTCGACAGAATATTGGATTCATGCACCTTAGACTCATTGGGAAATACAGGAACCGCCACAGTAGCTTATCTGTAAATATTTTATTTTATTTTTCTTTTTTCATCTATTTGTTGATGAGGCCAAATGCAAAATACATTACAAAATAAAAAAAAAAACAACAACAACACAAAGTCACCTCCTTTGAATATTTATCTGCCTCTTTTCTGGCATCCGATCGTTTATTCATTTATATTTGTATTTATTATTCATCAAAGCATTTGATATTTAAAGCTTCATGTCAAGAGATGGAATGCAAATAGTTACTTCTGAAAAAAGAACACCAGAACTTTAAACTATTTAAATCTAACTGAATATACATGGGTATAATTTACAATAGCATTTAATTCATTTATGTAGCATTTTAATAGCCATTATTAAACAGATGCTTTCAAAGCAGCCAATTGCTGGAAATAAACTTTATATTTTGAAAAACTTTGTATTTTGAAAAGTCTTATAAAAATCTTGAGGTATTATGATAATCTGAAAGTTTTACAATAATGTCAGTGCGTATTTTAGAACTGTATCGTCTTTTCTCAAGTTGATAGATATACATATACATGTATACATAACGATATATCTTTTTCTTCAGATTAGTGAATTAAAGACGTTTTTAATTGTTACTTTTCTACTGAACTCTTACTAAAATATACTGATATGCAAGGTCAAGCCTCACTGTTTATGCTCTAAAGACAGCCTCAAATAATAAAATAAAATAATAGACTGGGTACTTATGTCTTTATTTAAAAACATGCATTTTCAGTACAAATTTAGGAGAGGAAGATTTACCATATGGTCCTCTTTTGCTATAAATCTCTATTATTGGAAAGTGCCTATTGATGTTGTGAAATGCATTGCAATTGAAATAATGAAATAGATAAAAATGAAATTGAGAAAAATAATAATAGTGAGGCTGCACTAATGGACCTCACCGATAATCTAGACCAGGGAGGCGATCAGAGAATAATCATATAATGATTTTACAAAATTTCAACTGCATAGGAAAGTTAATATAAACTTCTGTTGTAAAGATCTAATTATTACAGCCTTTTAAAAATAGCAATATAGGGGTGCCTGGGTGGCTCAGTTTGTTAAGTGACTGCCTTCGGCTCATGTCATGATCCTGGAGTCCCTGGATGAGCCTCATCAGGCTCCCTGCTGGGTGGGAAGCCTGCTTCTCCCTCTCTCACTCCCCCTGGGTTCCCTCTCTGGCTGTGTTTCTCTCTGTCAAATAAATAAATAAGATCTTTAAAAAAATAGAATATATTTGAATCAGTTCTATCTATAAAAGGATTGTCAAGTTTGTCTGCTTTTGACAAAAGTCTGATCAAGGTAATATTAACATTCATTAAAAATAACTTTTTTTAAAGATTTTATTTATTTATTTGACAGAGAGATATCACAAGTAGGCAGAGAGGCAGGCAGAAAAAGAGGAGGAAGCAGGTTCCCTGGCAAGCAAAGAGCCCAATGCGGGCCTTGATCCCAGGACCCTGAGATCATGACCTGAGCTGAAGGCAGAGGCATTAACCCACTGAGCCACCCAGGCGCCCTAAAAATAAATTTTATTCTATGTTTGAAAATACCTTATGGCTCAATCTTGTTTATATGTTTTAGGTCCATCATTGTGTGTTCTGACATTTCTTTGTCCTGAAAAGATCAATTTCAACTTCTAAGCATATTTCATTTTTCACAACTAATATATATATATATATATATATATAATTTCAACTTCTAAGCATATTTCATTTTTCACAACTAATATATATATATATATATATATATGTATGCTCCTTACACTTCACATTCATTTTCACATTTTAATCTGTAAGAACAAAATGCCAACGTAAAGACATCTAGTTATTATTTAGTAACTATCATTAACTTTATTTTGTTAGGAGGTTTAGCCACATTGTGACTATTTACACCATTACTATTAGTTACACAGAGCGCCACATTTCACTCAATCTCAGTTACAAGTCTTTGATGACATGTTTAAATGCACTCTGCACATACTCATTCATTTTAAGAAATGAAATTGGTTTGTTTTCCCTTTTCCCCCCAAAATAACATGTAATCCATCCGCATCAAATGGGCATTAGTTACATTCCATTGAAGAATGACTTCAAAAAACATACCAAGCAGCTGAATCAAATAAACGGCCTTGATTACTGATTTTTATTGAGTTCCTTGCCCTCTGTGCTAAAATGATATGGTGTAGTTGCTACAATAGGACTGCGTGGGTCACTGCAGCGGCTAGTGGATTTTTAAACAATTGAGCTACAACCTTTGAAAGCCGGGTTGCATCATGGAAATGCAGACACAACCGTAACGGATACAGCGTGAACGGTGTTCCTCTCTGCACACTATTAGTAGGTCTAGCTAGAACGGGCCCCACTCTAGTTTAGCAAACTTGGACCCAAGAGAGGTCTTTGACACTTCAACAAGTAACGGCAGTGTCTTGGGTATTTTTGTTTGTATGGTGTAAAAAGAGGTGTGCTGCGGTGTTCATTACTGGGTCAGTTTCTTGGGGTTGGCTAATCACTGGCCTGAATACAAATCCACGATGCCAGCTTTTCCAGATATTTGTATGGCAGGCGGCTACACAGCCGCAACTTCTGTAATCCCTTCTCCTGCAGTTAGAGCTACCAGAAAAGCTTAATAATATCCCAGAGGCAAAGATGAAACGGTATTTCCACAGCTACTGTTTGCTGTAGAGAGCTTTTGAAGTCAAGCTTAAGATGTCTTTATTTCCCTACCAGAAAGAAATTTTTTTGCCCTCTTTTACTCTGGTGTTGTCATGATGATGGCTTTCTGCTTGAAAAATATTCCAAGCAGCTGCAGCTCTCCCATAAAGCATTAGGGAATGAGAACAGCTTTTCATCAGGGGCTGCTGGAATCTGTGACTACAGTTTGTCACTGCCGAAACCCAGGGCTACGCTGGTAGTGATCTCAATTTAAAACTCGCAGTTGCCTTCTGATCAGGCTTAGGGAAGCCACAACTTTCATTGTCAGCTTATTTGGGGACTGCCCTCACTTTTAACTTCTGCGGTTAATTAAGTTCTAAATTGGCTGTAGCAGACAGCTCCCGATTCAACCTTTGTTTTGTACCACCTAGAAAACAAAAAGCAGTAGCCCCCGAATGCACTGAAAGTTAAATTAATTGCAGTAGTAGGTAACAAGGTGAAATTCGGATCCAAATTACTTAATACAGGGGAAGGGATACTACATGTTGATCTAGAAAGCCTTCATTTCACACAAACCTTGATCATGGGATCACAGTGAAAACTCGTAAGGAAATGTAGAGACTAAAAGGGACTTTTTATTGATTTAATCTGGCAGTGCAATGCGAAACACAGTCACCTCTAGTGATTATGGAGGAGAATGTAGCAACGAATCCTAATTCTAAAAAGAAAAAGAAGCAAAGCAAAACAAACCAACAAGAAAATAAATAAATAAAAATAAAATATCAAAAGCAACAGTCAAGAGAGTTTGAAAGTTCTCCAGAAAACCGAACACTTCAAATATCTCTCTATATAAGGAAAATAAGATTTGTTTAAAAAGTTGTATTATACTGGCACTCTTTAACTGTAAAAACTTGACAGTACTATATAAAGAGTGAAAGTATTTCATGAAAAGAATGCTCTTGACCAGATGTGTTCATGGATTTTTCAAAAGCATAATTTACAAACTTAAAATGTATTGCATTTATATTTTGAACTATAGACAAAAGTAATTTCAGGAAAAAATATCTAATGCCAAACACATATATATGTTTTTGTTTAAACAAACAAAAAATAACAGAAATTTGAAGAATTTGTGTCTCATTTTGTTTTTGAGTACATAAACCTCTATTACCACTAGGTGCTTTAGATTAATGAAAATGATTTCATGAGTCAACAAATGCTATCAGATGAATCTTTCTCCTCTAGTAAGTTAAAAATTATGAAGAATTAGGTAATATTATGATAATTTAATACATAATTAGTAAGTATATAAACTACGAAGGCTTTTGCTTAACCTGATAATCTCATCAACAAATGAAAATGATTATGGCTATTTTTGAATTTTGAAATATATTTTTCTAATGCACTCTTTACTTTCAGAAAGGATTTGAGAAACTACTAAATAGGTATATAATTTGTTTCACAGTTGTAGTCCAAATAGTTCAGTATCAAAGTTGGGAAACATGACTAATGGGGCTAGTCCTAGGATGAGTGCTATTTAATAATTCCATCAATCACTTCAAAACATGCTCATTTACTTAGTTAATAACATCAGACTGAAAGGTAAGGGTTATTTAGCACCTTGAAGGACAGAATTAAAGTATAGTGTGACCTTGAGAATTAACAAGTTTCAGAAGTTATCAGAAGCGAATGATCAAATTTATGTAAAATACATATTAATGTAGCTCTGTAGGCCTAAAATACCTGAATGGCAGGTTTGAAACAGATGGATTTATTAATTTTTCTAGGAACGAATATTACCTATCTCAGTAGGGGGAAAAATTAAATGAAACACAAATGACTCTCTTCGTGAAAGGTGGGTTTACATAGTTGTTTAAGAGAGTGAATGTGGCAATCTTCTGGCCAGGGTTCAAAATGTGCCTGATGTGTGTCATCATCATTATCAGTCTACTTCATAGCTGTCTCATGTATGAGGTGGAAATTTTACTGTCTTCACAGAACTTTTGTGAGGTTTTAACAAGGGACTTAAGACAATGCCTGGAAAATAGTAAGTTATATAACTATAAACACAAATATTTGTAATCTATTTGCTGAAAGGTCACCAAAGAAGCGAACAGAACAATTTGAGTCTATTTTATCCACTGGGGAAGACATTCTAAGCAGGATGAGTTTAGATCTCGTTTCTGAAGATGATGAGATTCATGATTAGCATATAAAGGAGAATGTTTCAGACATTTCTGACTGACTGTTAAAACACCATTATGTCCCTCCAGAACCTTGAAAAGTAGTTAAATCTATGTAGAGAACTTCCCATATTGTCTCTTGGTAAGTGGAGAGAGCTATGACTTAAGAAATTGAAGGAGATTCATTCAAGATGGAGAGTCATAAAATTAAATTTTGGTAAAATCTCGTGAACCAGTGGCCTAATCTGCTAGGTTAAAAACAGCCACAACAACAACAATAATTGAACTTCGTGATTCTCGCATAATAGGTGCTAAGAAAAAGGGAGTGTTGCTTTACTTAACTGCAAACACAAATCAATGACACTTATTTCTGAAAATGCCATTTTATTTATGTGAAACAATGTGTAATTTGTTTAAACTAAATAATTAGGAGATATAATCTCAAGCGCTCGGGAATGAATGAATGCCGTTCTTTCAGGTCAGTGATTCTCATTAGGGCTGAGGAGTGGGGGTATCAGAATTATCTGTGTGGTACTTTTACAAATTAAACCCACTCACACAGAAGCACATTTGCACAAATCCTAATATGCTACGCCAGAGGAAGATGATTCCACCCGTATAAGAATTATCACTAGGTAGTCACTGCCACAAAGGAGAAAGTATATCAGGTAGGGGCTGTCTATGAGAAAGTCCTTTCTCTCTCTGTCTTTCTCATACTGAGTATGGCTAGGCTTAGATAATGTATCAGGAAAAATTCACCATCACAAATATTTTACTTTATTCATGCCTCAGTTTTTTCATCTTTAATATGGGAATATTTAAAATTAGTATAAACTCATAGAAAAGGTTAATTTAAATATACTTAATACTTGACAAAATATAAGAATGCCGTGTCTGTGGAAAACAGTAAGAAGTCATCACTGTGTGCTGAAATAGCCAGACCCAAGTGCACAATAATTTAGACTACATAAAATACTGCCCCAGTTTGAATTCCAGTTAATTAGGTCAAGATAATTTGGCAGACTTTCTAATATCTTTCTCTGAACACTAAGGAGCATGGTGATGGGCATCTATGTAAGTGCCTAGAGATAGACACTGAACAGAGCTGACTCAAGTAGTTTACTAAAATTGGTCCTGCCCTATCTGCCTGCAGATCTGCTCACATTCCTTATTCATTCCCCAATGCCAGTTGTCATGCGAATGTCCTCTCAGCAAAGTTCTGTGCCCAGGTGTTTAGTTTTCTAGGCATTGTACAAATATGATTTGAACCATAATAAATCCATCATTAAAGTTGTCACCATAAGCCTCTGAATCTGACCATAACAAGACCCAGAGATTTTTCAAGGAGTTGATCTTACTCATGTTTATGTGGGGCATTATCTTGTACCACTAGAAAACATCTCTTGTTTTCTTTAATAAACCTCTGTTTTTTCAGCTGAACATATAAGAAAGTGTGTCATTTTTCATAAATGTTTCTTTTGTGTGCTTTTATTTATTTTTCAGAAATACTAAGAATACAGTGTACCTCAGGATTTAATATATAGCCTGCTGCTAGACTATTTATGTAAAAATAATAGCTAACACATTAAGAGGAATGATATTAAACCTAAGCCCCCTGCAAATACCTGAGAGAAACATCAGATTCTGCAGATGTTTCTTAAAGTGAAAATGGAAAGACTCGATTAAATTTAAGGAGGCATTTCTTTAAATTTGGCCAAGAATTTCTTTTGATTGGGGCGCCTGGGTGGCTCAGTGGGTTAAAGCCTCTGCCTTCGGCTCAGGTCCTGATCTCAGGGTCCTGCGATTGTGGCCCACATCAGGCTCTCTGCTCGGCAGGGAGCCTGCTTCCTCCTCTCTCTCTGCCTGGCTCTCTGCCTACTTGTGATCTCTCTCTGTCAAATAAATAAATAAAATCTTAAAAAAAAAAAAGAATTTCTTTTGATAGATATGGGAAAGGGATTTTGTCATAAGATTATAGATTTAACGTGTCAATTATTGTTGACCACTTGAGTGCCTAAAAAAACTAAATGAGAACCTGATTGCATTCCACTGACTTCATTAGCAACACATTATTTTTCTGCTCATCCTCACTTCTGCCTCAATGCCTGCTTCATAATCATTGCATTCTGGTATTTAAAGAGGAGAGGGATGGATTTAATTTCGAAAAAACTGAGCTTAAATTTGTGATCTCTATAATCAAAAAAAAGTTAAACTCTCTCTTATGTTTGTTAAAATTGAGAGAAAAAATGCTTCAAAGAACTCCTCTTTTTCATAATTCAGTTTTATGTAAATTGCTGGAGTGATTTCTGTCTTTCAAATCTGCCCCTTCCTACATGTATGGCTATTATTTATCTAACTACATTCTCACTCATAAGATTATTCACTCATGAAATCAACAAATACGTGTGAGAACCTATCAGGCACCTAGTTTTGGAGAAGATGCTGGATGTAACATTGGATAATAGACAAGGCTTCTTACTATGAACTTGACCACAAGTTAACTAGAAACACAAACAGAAGATGGCAGTGCAATGTACCACCATTCATGCCTCATGACAGTCTAAAAAATGGACACCTCAACCAATTTTATATTTCAAGAATTGGTGGTTTTCCAACAGATAGACCGACTCTGTAATTAGGCAGTAGCCAGTGACACTGGAAACAGAAGAAAATAAAACAACACAAACATAAATTGACTGAATTAGATGATATTTGATTAGACAGTGGGAGAGGAGAAGGTAAGACATTTATTAGATTTTCTCAGACTTATTTAAGGCTTAGTACATGTTTTATTTTAACTGTATATACACTGACATCTAAGCTGTGACCTGAAAAACATGAAGAGTTCAGAAATAGGGAGAGGTAGAAAGATAAAGGGGAACCTGAATATCAGTGGAGATATGGAATAGTTCTCACAAATGCTCAACATGAAAGAATTTGTTCTGATCTAGAAATTGATAATAATCTCTTAGTAGAACAGGGGTTCCTTTAATGTAGAAATATTTCCTTAGTTATGTTTGTCAATACTGACACCTAGACAAGACTTATCAAATTTTAAGATCATAAAGTCATCTGGAAATATTTTTGAAATACAAATTGTTTTTTAGAAGATCAAGGATGTGTCCGAGATTCTACATTCCTGCCAAGCTCTCAGGTGATTTTGATGTTGCTGATCTGGGAACTACTTTTAGGGATTCAAGGAACTCTCCTAATATGGTGAAGCTTATAAACTATTGTGGAAGACAGACTTACATATAATTAATTTAAATAAAATAAGACTTTAATAAAGATGTATACATCTACTATGAAAACACAGATGAAGGCAGGAAGCTACTTATTCTGAAAGCAAGTTTATGGAAGATTTCCTAGATGTGACATTTGAGAATAATCTTGATTTCTGATTGGAATTTCAATGAATAGGCCAAGAAAATTTTGCAAAATTAGAGAGATACAAAAGTTAACAGCTTTTCTGTAGATCATTAGTTTTTTGGTTGCTTAGGGAGCATGCAAAGAAGTGAAAACAATTTAAAAAGTAGAGAGAAGATTTTGAATGCCCTACTAACACATCCAAATTCCAACCTTTCTTAAGTTCATAAATGTAAATTGCACAGAGAATTGATGCAGATAAAGTACAGTTGGCAAAGGTTGAGATAGTACAAACTGTGAAGCTAAATCTTTATCTCTGGGTTTTTAATCAATTCTATACATAGTCTTTCCTTCACCAAACTGGGATTATTAAACTTTTTTCCAGAAATTCTCATGCCATTGTAAAATTTGTACAATGATTAAGTTTTTGTGTCAACGCTGTGAAACCAAGTTAGCCAGATATTTAATCCAACCCCAGTCTGGATGTTGCTTGAAGGTATTTTCTAGATGAGGTCAACATTTAAATTAATAGACTTTGAGTAAATATCACTTTCCAAAATTGGTCTTACCCATCAGTTGAAGGTATTAAAAGAAAACAAACTGAGATCTCCCAAGGCAGAGAGAATGTTGCCTCTGGATTGTTTTCAAACTTGAACTGAAATATCAATTATTCCCTGGGTCTCCAGATTGCCAGATCAAGTAAGCTAATTCCTTAAAATCTCATTCTACACACACACACCTCCTATTGGTTCTGTTTCTCTGGACAACTCTGGCTATTTTACATCCACTAATTCTAGAAATTGTTATATACATGGTACTGTGAGCATTTCAAAAAAACTACACCATTCCAGGCTAGTTTTTGAGTACTTCTGAGGTAGTGGTTTCATGTAGTTTAGTCCTTCAGAGGTGTTCAGGAAAAAAAGGAACTATCCTTAACTTCAAATTTTTAATTTTTTTGAAGATTCTATTTATGTATTTGAAAGAGGGAGAGCAAGCACTAGCATGAGCAGAGAGGGGGATGGCGAAGGGAGAAGCAGACACCCTGCTGAGCAGGAAACCCAATGTGTGGCTTGATCTCAGGACCCTGGGATCCTGACCTGAGCTGAAGGTGGCTGCTTAACTGACTGAGCCACTCAGGCGCGCCTATCCTTAACTTTATTTTTTTCAAGATTTTATTTGTTTGTCAGAGAGAAAGAAGTCACAAGCAGGGGGAGCGTCAGGCAGAGCAGGCAGAGGGAGAAGCAGACTCCCTGCTGAGCAAGGAACCTGATGTGGGGCTCCATCCCAGGACCCAGAGATCATGACCTGAGCTGAAGGCAGCTGATTAACTGACCGAGCCACCCAGACATCCCTATCCTTAACTTTAGATGTCTTATTTAATTAATTAAAATTATAACATATCAAAAAATATTTTATATATATCTGAATACATTGCCTTAGTTTGGTTTATTTCAAAATGTATTTAGTGAGCAGAAGCTCTATTTCAGACTTTGTGCTAGAAGCTAGGGATAGGCAATGAATAAAATAAAATGTCCACATTAATGGGAGGACATGTTCAATATTCTGTGGTAAGTGCAAAGACAGGAGAATCTGGAATATGCATGAGGTCGTGTTAGATACCCTGAAGGGATGAATCAATAAATATTACTCTACAAATAGCATGGTATAGTGCATAGGCTTTTTGTGGCATAGAGTGCCCTATGGTTATTTTGGGAAAATAAGCCATTAACCATTAAGGAAAACTATCTCAATTAAATGTCCCTAAATACTTGGTCATGGGGAGGGGGAAAAAAAAACAAAAAACAAAGCTTGGACAAATGGAAAATCTCTCTTCTACAGAACCTATGCTCAGCTTGGTTTGTTTTTGATAGTGTTATTAAGTGGTGAATTGAGAGTTTGTAGTCAGTGGACGAAGCAGTGAGAGGAAGCAACAGAGTTGTTCCTACCTGTTCTGTGACCCACTTCCCTACAATTCTGATGAATTTGGCCTCCTCTGGACATTCCATGTTACACACAAGTCAGCCAGTTCTGCTGCTAGTAACTCACAAAGTCCCCTTTCCCTTCACTTCACTGGTGTCCTCAAACTGAGACAGCAGAGATTTGCTGCCACTCACCTTTTAGCCTACTCTCTGCAATTGACCAGTGTATTTCTTGGGTCACCCAGTGTACACCGGGAATCTGGTTTAGGAGTATTTTGAACAGCTCCAGAAAATGATAATACTGCAGTGCTATGACTTTGGATTAAATTTACACTTTTAGGTCTTTCTCTAGGGACAGAAGGGAGTAAGTACACTCCATGGCATCATGTAAATTCAACCTCTTGGCTAGCAGGGTGGAATGTCCATACTTTTCTTTAATGGAAAACCAACTAGCCTTAACTGGAAGTGATTTAACAATCTGCCTGACATGCAGTAAGCTTTTGGGAAATGTAAACATGAGGACAATGTTTATGATGAGTGTCAGATGATGAAGAGAGTTGCTGTTAAAAGGAAATTATTTCTCTGTGGCATTGTTTTCAGTGGACTTTTGTGTTTCACGTCATTTTTTGCCATTTCTCAGATAAGGCATATGAAATGAAGAGGAGTCAAATGAAAGCATGCCAATTTTCTGGGTCAACCAAAATGTTAGATAGTTGTTAAAAAATAATGCAAGGAGTGTGTTTGCTCATGTGTACTTATAAGAAGGTTACTTTTTTATGGTGCTTTTTATTTGCTTACACTGACTCTTGTGGCATATGAGCATTCGTGGACAAAGGCATATGGATGTTTTCTATAAGTATTCAAGGCACAAAGCTCCTTCAGCAAAGTGAGGAAGAGAAAGAGAAGGAACATGGAAGAGAGGGGGGAGAGAGAAGAAGACACACACACACATACGTACACACACAGAATGAGATATTTTTATTATTCTTATCTATTATAATTTCTTGAGCCTAAAGCAGAACATAGAGACTATTAAAGCCTTTATTCTAACCAAACACTTTAGTATTTGTGGGAAAAGAAGGAAAAATGATGGGAGGTTCAACATCCAGGGAAATGTCTAATTTTCAAATTTAGAATATATTTTCTTGGGGTTTCCAGAAAAGTACTGTTTGTATGCCACTGAGTATTCATTAGATTGCTGGCAACTACATCACTTATTTTAGCAGATGATACAACAGCTTCACTAAGTGTAGTGTTTCTTGCATCTGTATGAATGTGACTTTGACTTTCATTGGAAAAAAAAAATCGTACAGTGCAGCTTTCAATGAATTCATTCTCCTCGTTGCCACTTAAAAATTCTCACTAATTGAGATGTTACATATCATTTTGAGTGGTGTTAACTTAATTATTTCTTATCTGTTGAGGATTTAAACATGCTGGTGTAGCTGGCATTAATTATTAAATAAAGGAGAAAATGATCTGTAGAGCAGAGATGTACTGTAGATGAAGCCTTTTTTTTTTTTTTTTTAAATCTTGCCCTTAACTTAATCTCTTCTTTTTTCAAACTTCAAAAAGGTTCATGGTACCTGCAAATTAATTTTAGATAAAATAGGGAAATTTTAAGTATAGGAGCTGAAAACTCAATAGTCTGTTTTATTAATGAAGGGTTTGCTTATCAGTGCCTTTAATTTTTTGAAATGCTTCCTTCCCAAGCATGTCAGGAAATATTGAAATGTCAGACCCCCTTGGGAGCCACCAAAATATTCATGAGTACCTCAGAGAATCTTATCTATGTACAAACAGAAAAAAAAGTATGCTTAGATATAAATCAGGGAAGACTTAATTTTTTTTTCTACATGAAATGCCTTGCAAATGAAGATATATTTTCTGATGTAACTGAAATTTAGTTCTCATAAATTGGCAGTAAAAAGTTAGCCATTCATTAAAACACAACGTGATTACATGTGAATGGTAACAGTTAAATACTATTGAAATTACTTTTCTTTTTTAATTGCAAAGACCAAAATTAAATGCTTAAACAATGTAAGAAGAAAAATTCACCCAGTACATAAAGGATTTTGTTCTGCCTTATTCTCTAATCAAGAAAACAGCCTGAAATTTCTTCTCATTTTTGGCCTCTCCCTTTCCTTTACTTTAAATTTGGCTGCCACAGTTACCTCAAATCATTCTACCTAAAATATTTTTTTGGTTTCTAATATTCTCTCAGCAAAAAGATAGATATTTTGTGATCAGGCAGTTCTTCTCTCTTTGGTTAAATTCTTATAAAACCATCCTCATCTTCAATTTAGATCTTTCCTTTCGTCCCTTCATAAAACATATGCTTCCTAAAATCCAGCTTTATTTTTCTGGGTAAATTCTATTTTGAGACATGATTTATTAGGGAAACATATGCCTTGTGCTTTAAATATGAAGCTAACAGACAGAAAAGTACTGAGACAGAGATAAGAGAAACTAAGAAAGGTCTTAAACAGCAAAATAAATCTGGGTAAGATTAAAACACAATTTCTATCTAAATTATTTCATGTTTTTCAAGATGTACAAATGTCAAAACGACGAAAAACAAATTTATTTATAACTCTCAAAAGTTTTTAGGATTGATCTCAAGGAAGGAATAATTCTTTTGTAAGTGATAATTTTTATTTTATCAGTCAGATAAGTCAAGATTCTCCTTTTCTGAATCCTATTTAGGCAAAGGACACCCTATGAAAATGAACTGGAATGATTATTTAGAGTTCCATTTTATAACCTTAAAATACAATAGGTATGACTACATTTAAATTGTCTTGATACTTAAGTATTTATTATACTTTTAGCATGGTATTATGAAGTAAGTATATGAAAACACTTTAGGAAGTGCATGTGAAATGCAAATAGCTGAGTTTCTCTGCCCTGGAAAAAGCTTGAAATGTCCCTTCTGTAAACTGAAGTTAGTATACACAGAACATACAGCAAAGTAGATAAAAGAGCTGATTTGCATAATTTTAGCAGAAGCTGAACATCCATATAAGTCCACAAGTAATGTGTTTATAATGTGCAGACAGTAATGAGAAGAAAAGGGGGCAGGGGCTGGGAGTGGTGGGGGCCGGACTGAAGACAAATAGCTGGTTTTTAAGTCTGTGAGCTTTCTCTTGGTACGAATCATCCGCTCTTGCTCGCCAAACAATTACAGTGCCTTTAGAATATTTTTTAATGAACTTAAAGGAAATCCGTCATAGAAAGCTTTTTTTATTCTTTGATCTCATTTAGGTTATTATGGTCTCCTTTAATCTTCAACACATTTTTTTTTTCAATTGCACATTATTCAGAGAAGTAAAATAATTCAGCATTTCAGTGATTGCAAAGAAATATGGAAACCTCTTTGTGGGGCTTTTCATATTTTGTGAATAAGATAGTCAATCAGTAACTTTCCAAGGGACAATTTGGTAATGAATCACAAAAGGATTAAAATTCAAACTCATAAACTTAAATTCACATCAAGTGAATTGATCCTGAGAATATCAATAAATAATATGCACATAGAAATACACATACGGCTTTTTTGATATTGTTCAGTTACAGTACAGGAAGTAAATTGGAAACACCAAATACCTCCCCTAGAATTTCTCCTTATGGCAATGGAATCCTAGCACATTGGGATATTTTGTCTTAATTGAAATGGTGTTAAAGAACTATATAATGAAATAAAATAAATGAAATGCTCTTAACTTAGAAAAGAGAGTTGCTTTGATCCTATTTTGTTTGCTCTAATCTCATTTTGTTTAAAAAATATATCCCATATGTTCTTAGAGGAAATAACGTTAAAACGTATATTCTAAAATGTTTAAATATGAAAAGATTAAAACATTTGCCAGTGTAAAGTTTAAGAAAAATAGATAACACAATGGATTCCTTTTTTTAAAATACAAAAAATATGTACAATGAAACTTTTTCTTTTTAAAGATTTTATTTATTTATTTGACAGACAGAAAGAGAGAGAAGCAGTCTCCCTGCTGAGCAGAGGACCCTGAGAACATGGGGCCCCACCTCAGAGACCCTGAGATCATGATCTGAGCTCAAGGCAGATGCTTAACTGACTGAGACACCCAGATAACCTGATAGTGAACTTTTTAAAAAGCTTCACCTTTACTCTCTTGCTTAAAATCTTGATCTCCTTGGCCTTATTCCTCTGCCCCTTTCCTCCTCTCTTCTACTCCTCCTGACCCTTTTTTCTCGCTTGCTCTCTCCTCCTCCTCTCACCTACTCCATTCCTCATTCCCTTTTTCCTTCTCATCTCTCTACTTCCACTTGCTTCAGTGAGCTCCCTCCTATAGCAAGCTTTACTCTTTGTCCTATCTCTGTCAACTACTGGTTACAACCTGGGGATTCTGAAACCTGACTATTGAAATCATTTATTGAAAACATGTGTTCTATTTTGCTTTGTTGCCTTTCAAATAATAACCGTATTGGGATTTTAAGAATAAAGTATCCTCTGATTTAGAATCAAATAGATAAGATCTTAGAGCTAGACCAGGAAGACTTAAGAGCACCAGAGTATCATGGAAACTGCCATAGCCATGACCATAACTTTAACACATACTGACCAAGACTTGTGCTGTAATTCTTTATGCTGCCTAAGCTGAATTATCTCTGGGTTAATTATATATTGTATAGTATAGTAATAAAGATGCTGCCCTCATATTTTAAAATGTGGTCTTTTATAAGAGAATGCAGCTTAAAGACAGTCTTTAAAATAGCAAAAATATCCTGTATGTTATTTTAAAAATGTATTGTAAAACTATGGGACAATGAAAAGTTTAGATATTTGTTTTAACATCACAAATACTTTGCTTAACAACCTTTTCACTTTTACAAGTCTTAATAAAACTCTGATGTGACCTGCTCAAGACTGCATTTTCTTCTTATGCCTCCTGTCTCCCATCCCCATTCTTGTTTTTTTGTTGTTGTTGTTTTGTTTTGTTTTTATTTATTTGACAGAGAGACACAGCAAGAGAGGGAACACAAGCAAGGGTGGGGGGAGAGGGAGAAGCAGGCTTCCCGCTGAGCAGGGAGCCTGATGTGGTTCTTGATCCCAGGAGCCTCAGATCAGATCATTATCTGAGCTGAAGGCAGATGATTAACAATTGAGCCATCCAGCCACCTCATCTCAACTCCATTTGTATTCAAGTACATGTGAATGGAACAGAAGGTGATCACAGGGCCAGACCTGAATGAGTGCCTAAATAAGGTTGAAAATCCTGCCTGGTAGAAGTTATATCATCTCCCAAATGCCTAAAAGTAAGATATTTAAGCAAGGCACTGCAAACCAATGACACTCCTGATTATCTGAACAGGGTAAAAATTCAAAGCATATAGCCTGGATTGTTGAGAACCTATAAAGGTTTGCAAGTGGTGAGATTAGATGTCATTGACTTTCCTAGTGGAGCATAAGACAGAAGAAAGCATAATTCATGTTATACCAGAAAGAGTTATTATTTCATGCATTTACAAGGGGTTTCTCAGAAAATGGACAAAACTTAGGAAAAAAGATAATAATAGGAAAATGTTTTGAAGTGACACGCATACTGATCTTTGGGCAAGGGCCACCCATGACTTCTAGAAGGAAGACCATGCTATTTGAGTCTGTGTTCTAACTACTTCACACAAATGAGTATTTGGACCAAATCATCTGATTTCCATTATATCTCATTGTCTATGATCTCTTATACTTTGGTAAAGGCATCTCCTTCTTCTCCAAATGTGTGCATGAACACACACATACACACACACACACACACACACACACACACACACACACACAATTTACCTCTGCAATTACAGAGAATGTTGGGGGAAAATGCTGCATGTGTAACCCATTCATTCAACAACATAAATTTGAAATGATTTTATTTTTCCTTTAATTCTCCAGTCACTTTTAAGTATAATAATTCTGTCTAGAATGAAAATTTACTTATATATCCAGTTGATTGTTTATTTCCTCCTCTCCCTCAGGGCCTGCTGAGTGTTGGTCAGATGGATTTGGACCTGCCTTTCACTTCTCCTCCCTTTCCTTTTGAGAATGCCTTCTTCCTCCCTGGGCTAGAGTGAAAACTCAAGAGCTGTAGAGGGAAAATTGTCTTGCTCCTGTAATTGTTTCTGGGTCATCACTGCTTTTCCATTCAAGACTGGTATCCCAACACCCTCCTTCAGCAAGTATCCTTGTCCTAGTTCTCAGGCAAGTTCATGTGTAAGTCATCCTGGGAACCCTCAGAATCCCTTTGTGTTTATGCCACTCAAAAAGGAGCGCTATTGTGACTTAAAGTTTTCCAGTGCACTTCAACTCCTTTTTGGTAGAGTAAACATTTGCTGTTGGAGTACTCTAGCATGGTGGCCAGTCTTGTTGGGTGGCAGAGCAGCAGGCTAGTACAAGCCAAGCTAATTTTTGTAGGGCTCACTAAGTCTCCAGAAGCTTAGATGTTCTTTTTCACCCTTTCTCCCACATTGTTATTTTTCTCTGTAGTCATTTGCTTTCTTACACTTTTCTTGCTCACATAAGCATAGTAGGCCTACAGGCAAGTTTACTGCATAGGCAGATGTCCAACCAGGGAATAATGTGTCAGTCTCAGTTATTATAGGCTCCCCTAATGTCTAGAGATATATCTCTTGGAATTCCATATTTGGCATTATGGGAAGGAAGTTTAGCATTGTAAAAAAAAGCACGAAAAAGCCACAGCACTCTCTCTCGGGCTAACACATCTGTATTCAAATCCAACTTCACACTGCCATCTTCTTTTACCAAGTGGAAAGTTTCAGGAGGAAGTATTTTTTTGGTGTTTTTGGTGTTGATGTGTGTGTGTGTGTGTGTGTGTGTGTGTGTGTGTATGTATGAGTATGTATATGTTTGCCATACTTAATAGAATCTGGAGATGCCTAGCAGCAATGCTTTTTTTTTTTTTTTTTTCTTGCTTTCATTAGGGTACTCTCAGGTTACTTTTATCTGAGTTCTATCAAAGTAGCCTATTTGGAGCAACAAGGTAAGGCCCACTTAACATCCTGCTGCTCCACATGGAGGTACAGGTTATTCTTTCTATGAGAAAATTTTATTCGGTTCCCTGGGAGAAATACATCCCTGATGATTATTGCTGTGGTTGAAGAATGAGGATTAGATTGATTAGAAGATTGATTGGGAGAGATGAATAACAAAACAACAGGAAAGGCAGGATGCTGCTATGCCTCTGAACACTGAAACCTGCCAAGAAGATGCCGCCAGGATTTTTAGTTCATCTTGTCTCTATCTTCTCTGTATGTTGGGCAGCTTTCTTCACATGTTTGGAAATGTGACCCCTAAAACCTGATATTTAGCCTATGTAAATTTTCAAAAGTCATAGGGAAGTCGTAGCTTTCATAATTTTATAAGAACTTCACATTAGACTAATTAATTACAGACAATGAGATAGTGTCATAAAAGAATATGAAAATTTACATAATATATAGAATGTTTTTGGAATAACTGATGAGTGGATAAGTAAAATGTCTTATATGTATAAAATGGAATAATCTTGTCAATAAAAAGGAAAAAAGAACTGATATATGTTACAATATAGATGAACCTTGAAAATCATATTGTTCTAAGCAATAGAAGCAGAAAGGATTACATATTGTATAATCTAATTTATATGAAATCTCCAGGCAAATCTATAAAGATAGAAAGTAGATTGATGGTTGCCTAGGGCTTTTGTGGGAGGACAAACATGTTCTAAAATTAGATGATAGTGATGATTGCACAATCCCATGAACCTACTAATAAAAACACTGAATTCTCTCTAAATAGATGAATTATATTACATGTGAATTATATGACAATAAAGCTGTTAAAAAATGAAAAACAAAAAATGTATATGGAATTCCTAGGAAGAAAATGAGAAAATTATTTTTTAAAGAATTATTTATTTATTTTAGAAAGAAAGAGAGAGAGAGAGAGAGTACAAACTAGAGGGGCAGAGGGAAAGGAAGAGAGACTCTCAAGAAGATTCTGCTCTGAGTGCAGAGCCCATTGCAGTGCACAGTCTCATGACCCTGACATCAAGACCTGAACTGAAACCAAGAGTTGGTTGCTTAGCCAACTGTGCCACCCAGACACCCCTGGACAATTATTCTTTTTTAAAAAAAATATTTTAATTTATTTGAAGGTGTCTATTCTTACCTTTTTTAAGATTTTATTTATTGGGTGCCTGGGTGGCTCAGTGAGTTAAAGCCTCTGCCTCAGGTCATGATCTCCTGGGACTGTGGCCTGCATCCTGCTGAGCAGAGAGCCTCTCTCTCTGCCTGCCTCTCTGCCTAGTTGTGATCTCTCTCTCTCTGTCAAATAAATAAAAATCTTTTTTAAAAAAATTTATTTATGTATTTATTTATTTATTTATTTATTTATTTATTTATCAAGCTTTATTTGAGAGTGTGCATAAGTGTGGGATAGAGGGTCAAGGGAGAGGGAGAAGGAGAAGATTTCCCATGGAGCAGGGCAACTGACGCAGGGCTCAATCCCTTGACCCTGAGATTATGGCATTCGAGGAAAACCAGAGTCAGATGCTTAACCAACTGCAACACCCAGGTATCCCTAAAACATTATTCTTATAGGTATCTTTCCTACCATGGTACATTTACTTTCTTCTAGGGTATATCTCAGATACCAAATGGTCCCATGCCATTAGAAATCAATGTAAATTTATTTGCTTGACTGAAGAGAATTGACCTTCCTTCATGAGTTTTGGCGTGTGACACACATAACTTTCTTTGCAGACCTTATATCCTGATAATAACACACTGTATCAAAACATGACATTAGGGGCGCCTGGGTGGCTCAGTTGGTTAAGCGACTGCCTTTGCTTTCGGCTCAGGTCATGATCCCGGAGACCCGGGATGGAGCCCCACATCGGGCTGCCTGCTTGGCGGGAAACCTGCTTCCCCCTCTCTCACTCCCCCTGCTTGTGTTCCCTCTCTAGCTCTGTTTCTCCCTGTCAAATAGATAAATAAAATCTTTAAAAAAAAAAAAACATGACATTAAACCAAAGTCTACATCTAGTACGCAGTTTCCTAAAAGAGTAGGGCATGTGTATTTGTATATTCAGGGGATCATCAAGAGTACACATTTGGGTTTGGTAATAAAATATTATAACTTATACCCATATCTTTGTTTGAAATATTCACTGAGACTATACCTTCACCATGGACACAACCCTGATGGTCATCAATCCACATGGTAAATGAGCTCTCCTCAGAAAATGCTGAGCATTCTTTAATATGCGAAGTGTGACGGGAGCACCTATGTCTATGTCTCTGACACCTACGTCTATTTACTTTCAGCATGTTGCGGAATACTGCAATTTACACATGCTTATAATTATGAATTATATTATCGAGTTTTCCCTAACTTAATGCTCGTAAAATAGGCAAATGCATTAGAAAATTCCCTTAAGAAGAAACCACAGAAAGTAATAATGCATGTATCAGCAAACAACATAATTGCAGGATTGACACATCTCCCTCTTCAGTATGAGCTTTTTGTCAACTAGGTTTTAAAACAAAACAATAAGAATTAGACAGATCTGGCAAATATCTGACCAAAAATTTTTGCAAGGGTCAGAAGAACACTTCAAAGTTCAGATTTCCATTCACTGTCTTTTTTGACAAAGTTCTGTTAAGTTTGAGTATGTCTTGAATGATTAGACAGTGATACTATGAAGGCACAGCTACTAGGAAGGCTTTTAAGAACCAAACACCCAAAAGACAAAGAACAAAACTGTATATTATTTAAAGAATTATATGGGACTCAAATAAGCATTTTACACAATTTCACTAAGCTTAATGAATAAAAAAAAAACCTTGCTTATTTATAGTGAAACGAAGAAGGACCAGAGAAGGAGACAGTGGAAATGGCCAGAGTAAGGGGTGGAGAGGAAGAAGTGGAGCAGAAACTACCAACAAATAATTTCAAATAAAGCCTTTGCTTTCTTGCCATAATTTAAAATGGTGGAAAATAGGGGCACCTGGGTGGCTTAGTCAGTTAAGCATCTGCCTTCAGCTCAGGTTATACTCCCAGGGTCCTGGGATTGAACCCCACATAGGGCTCCCTGCTTAACAGGGAGTCTCCTTCACCCTCTCCCTTTGCCCCTCCTCCTTCTCATGCTCTCTGTCTCTCTGTCAAATAAATAAATAAATAAATAAATAAATAAATAAATAAATAAATAAAATCTTTAAGATATAGTGGAAATTGGTATCCCAATGAACAAAATCTCTCATTTTGTTGTTCAACAAGTATTTTGGGAGACAATGATAAAGATGAACATGATAAAGATTTGAACCATAAAATATGAGGATCTATTATAAGGAAGAAAGTAGTACTGCATATACTGTAACATGGGTAAACAGCTGCATACAAATGAACGTGTTGTCACATAATTCAAATGAATATACAGATGATTTCCAACAAGGCCCAACTTCTGAGATTTGTTAGATTACAATGAGCAACTACTTTTCTGTGAGCTGATTTTCTGGTATCAGTGTTAAAAGACTCAACAAAGGTAAAGATAGTCTTTAAAAACTACTACTTTCATTACAGCAAAAAAAAAAAGTCCAAAACTTTGTGGTTATACTGATGAAATGGTTATTTTGACTTCAGAAAGAATTTCTCATAAAATCACACATATGGCAACACACATAAAATTTATTTACTTTGTCATCTATAGACAAGTTATTTCAGTGGGAAAGTTGCAGCCAGAAATGGTTGTACACATGGGGTTAAAGTACACATGGGGTTATAGTTTTATAAAAAAAAAAAAGAAAGAAAAAAAGTCAAAAACAAAAACCAAGACATTGATGGTACAGATTTTGGGTATTTTTAACACTATTTTTAATTGATCAAAAGTGAGAAAAGGAATCTTTGTATCTAATGCAAGAGTCCTCATGTTATCTCATGGGAAAACGCTTGGAAGAGTTGTCAGATCTAAATAATTTTCTTTATTAAAAAAAAAAAAAGGTGTGGGTGCCTGGGTGGCTCAGTCATTAAGCGACTGCCTTCTGCTCAGGTCCTGATCCCAGAGTCCTGGGATGGAGCCTCATCTCAGGTGTACTGCTCTGTGGGGAGCCTGCTTCTCCCTCTCCAGCTCCCCTATGCTCCTGCTCCCTTTCTTGCTATCTCTCTCCGTCATAAACAAATAAAATCTTTAAAAAAATAAAAGAAGTGTTTCAAATTTGCAAATGTATGTGTGTTTGTGCATGCACACATATGTGATGAGTCAATAGCATGCTCTCTACCAGATGACACTCCATACCTCCCCACAAAAAGATAAATAAATAAATAAATAAATAAATAAATAATAAATATAAATAAATTAAATTTTAGTGTCATGTTTATAAGCAATGTTGATAGTTTAACAGAATATGGGAAAGTAATTTTGGTAAAAAATCAAAAGGAAAAGAATGACATGCTAAAGAAAGTCCTTATTTTTTCTTTTTAAAATTTTTTTTAAATTTAAATTCAGTTAGTTAACATATAATGTATTATTAGTTTTAGGTATAGAATTTAGCAATTCATTGGTTACATATAAAATCCTGTGCTCATGATATCAAGTGCCCTTCTTAATGCCCATTACCCAGTTATCCTGTCCTTCTTTTTTCTTTCTTTCTTTCTTTCTTTCTTTCTTTCTTTCTTTCTTTCTTTCTTTCTTTCTCTCTCTCTCTCTCTCTTTCTTTTCTTTCTTTCTTTCTTCTTTCTTTCTTCCTTTCTTCTTTCTTTCTTCTTTCTTTCCTTCCTTCCTTCCTTCCTTCCTTCCTTCCTTCCTTCCTTCCTTCCTTCCTTCTTAACATATAATGTATTATTTGTATCAGGGGTACAGGTCTGTGAATCATCAGTCTTACTCAATTCACAGCACTCACCATAGCACATACCCTCCCCATTGTCTTTTGAAAATAGATGTTTAAGAGTGTTTCCATAATTTATTTTTTTTACCAAAATTGAAATAACTATGTCAACCAGAAAAAGCCTTTTAAGTATATATTTAAAATTCAAGACAGGATTTTGCACTCTTTTTTAAATGCTCAAAATGAAGAGCTGTGTTAGTTTTGGAACTTCTCATTAAAAATATGGACATGAAACTACTTCCAATTAGTTTTTAAGAATAATTACATGGACATTTCCTAATCAAATTTTCAAAAAAAGACTTCTGTGCTTTGTATAATAGGCGGTGGGAACTAACCATTGAATAATTGGATTTAGAAGGGATAGCCAACAATGTACTTTTTTGATTTGGATCCACAAAATCTAATAATAAACCTCCCTTTTCCATGACAGACATTAAAAAAAGCCTTCAGATAAATGGAATTTAGAACTACATCATTATAGAGTTTTATCACAAAATGCTAAAATAAGATTTTCAAAAATAATAAAGCATATTCAATGACACTATGTTCACTAAATATATTTTTGAGAAAATAAGCATATTTGTGGACTTTTTATAGATAAATATTAGCAAAATACTTTTGAAAAAGTATTATTTTCAATTATCTTATTTTTAAAATATTTTTTAAAAAGTTAAACAGTTATATTGGTTTCAATAATCTGAAAGAAATAGATTTGACAATGAATTATATGCACATTAATTATACAAGAAGTGTGAAGTTAAGCAGTGCTACAGTTGGTTCAGCAGTTCAATAATTTCTTCAGGAATCTTCTGTTTTACCCCCACACACACACAATTCACACTATTATTATGAGTGCAAATCTGTGATGTCTGCAGGATATTTGGGCATAAGTCTTTAAGCAGTTGTCTCCAATGACTAGCTCAAAGTTGGTCCACTCAAAAACGTGGCTCGCATTTGTAGCAATACTCCTTTTTCAAAGAAGATAGTCTTCCCTGGAAATCCATAGCCAATATCTTCTTGTGTTTCATTGGCCCTGACTGATTTCCATAATTACTTTCAGACCAAACCACTGGCAGCAGCAAAGAAGATTGCCATGATCAGCTGAGACTCAGAATGATTAATTTCCAAAGACTCAGGATATCACCCTCCAGGTAAAATAGGTGTTCCATTAACAAGAAAGAAAAGAGGTCTATCTGTCTATTAGACAACTAAGTTTCTGCACTTCAAATAAATTAGCAGAGTATTAAAAATATATTATTTATAAGAGATTAAATATGCTTATATTGGCAATATGTGCTCATTTTTATTTTATTTCATTTTTCTGATAATTGTGTGATATCAAAAAAAAAAGTTTTCCAGTGATGGGTATACTTAATGGGCATAGTATGTATATGGGTATATACATGTATATACTTATACCAGTGGTATTTGTAAAATAATTATTTAATTTTAAAATTTCTAATTAATCATTTTGGAAAGTGAATTTAGTAAATTACCAGGCACCTGGGTGGCTCAGTGGGTTAAAACCTCTGCCTTCAGCTTAGGTCATGGTCTCAGGGTTCTGGGATTGTGGCCCACATCGGGCTCTCTACTCAGCAGGGAGCCTTCTTCCTCCTCTCTGCCTGCCTCTCTGCCTACCTGTGATCTCTCTTTCTCTGTCAAATAAATAAATAAAATATTTATAAAAAATAAATTACCAATAAGTGAATCAAAATTCTGTGCAAGAGGATTAAAAAATGGGGGAATGGCTTGAGTATTGCAGTTTTTACTTTCCTTTTTAATGTGACTTTTGTTTTTAAAGGAAAACTACCAAGAATTCTAAGCAGCTCAGACTTCCTAGACTTACAACTATCAAAAAAGATCAGGAAAATATCTAAGGTAGCTGTCACTTCAGATGAATAAACTGAGACTCTTTAAATAACAGATTTGCTAAAATAAGACATACATTTCAGACTATAACAATCCAGGAAAAACACTGGATTTCTCTTTACCTCCACCCTTGACATAACGTGTTATTTATTATTTATTATTTTTTAAAAGATTGTATTTATTTATTTGACAGGGAGAAACACAGCTAGAGAGGGAACACAAGCAGAAGGAGTGAGAGAGGGAGAAGTTGGCTTCCCACGTAGCAGGACTCCAGGATCATGACCTGAGCCAATGGCAGAGGCTTAAATACTGAGCCACCCAGGTGCCCCCGTAACACATTTTTTGAATGTTTAACATTGAAAGTTATATTTATCAAATGTAAATTAATTTCAGTGAACATCAAATTAGAGCCATGTAGTTAGTAAATCAATAATATTTATGTGAAGAGATTTACAAAAGTTGGTTATAGTCCTTAAGAACACAGAGAATCCAGCAAGGGTAACAGGACAAACACAAACTGAAAAGCTTTAATGAAGAATACATAATGGCAAAATATACAAAGTAAATGCCAAGCTATCCAGCTTTAAAGAACTAAGTACATAAATGCTTAAAGAAAGCTGAGGAAAACTGAAGTCAAATGGAAGCAGTCAGTAAAGGATTTATAAGTGATGTCAATATTTCACTAATTTATTGAACAGGACTGCAGACTTGTGGCTAAGAAACTACTGATCCTCTATCCATCCCAGTTGGCTGGAAGAGTCCCAGTTAATACTGACTCTCTTAGCATCTGATTTAGATTTGCCTTCATTTTTCACTTTTTAAAAAGAATATTATTAACTAAATGCTGCTCTAAGACAAGATGTGGTGGTTTTGGTAGACTTTTGCTTTCTATTTCCAGATTCAGCATTAGCTTCCTCCAGTAGTGAGTAAGACCCATACAGTGGGCATAGTTTTCATTCTAACATGTGAATAAACATAAAAAGCAACTAGTAATAATCTACTACTCTTTCTTCCAATCTTTCCAGATGTGGAGTAGCTATCCTCTCCCTTTCCAGACAGTAGCATGAGGGCCACTTGTTGAAAACCTGAGAGGTGCGGATAAACTCATGACCGGTGCCGGTGCTAGATGCTAGGTGCTGAAAGGTTAAGGCAGCACTGGATACTGCTCTCTTTGCTGGCCACTAGGCTTACCAGGGTTCTGTTGCATTCACTGCCTGAGAAATACTACAAAGCCACCAGGCCACCAGCCTGCATGGTCTGTGAAGAACATAGACAAGTATAGCTTAGCTATATCTGAGATATGTATACAGAAAATAGAGGTCATTCAACTTAGAGAGAGTTCTAGAGGCTTTTGCTAGAGTGCTTTTATAATCTCACATACAATTATAGTTACCTAATTATTTTATTTTTGAAGACCCACTTTTAAATTTTCTTTTTTTTTTTTTAAGATTTTATTTATTTATTTGACAGAGAGAAATACAGCTAGAGAGGGAACACAGCAGAGGGACTGAGAGAGGGAGAAGCAGGCTTCCCGCCGAGCAGAAAACCCGATGTGGGGCTCGATCTTGGGTCTTCAGGATCATGACCTGAGCCGAAGGTAGTCGCTTAACCAACTGAGCCAGCCAGGCGCCCCCACTTTTAAATTTTCTAATGAAATCATTTAGCAGCAGTGAACTAGTTTATGAAAAATTTTTTCTTAAGTTTCTGTTTTCATTTTCTATTTTTAAGTTTTTATAATTCTTTCATATTTTAACTTCTCATTTTTTTCTTTCATAGCTTTTTTGGTCTTTTTTTTTTCCTTCCTTTTAGATATTTTTGATAATTATATTATTCCTTTTTTTCTCTCTTCCTCTTTTCTTTTTCTGGAAATAAATTCTACACAAAAAAGTTCCACAAATCAATCCTTGTCAGAGCTGAGCAGTTGAAGGAAGTATAGATCCAGACTTGAGCCAACCTAGCATAACGGACATGTCTGGATTCATAGGAGGCATCATCAATGATGAAAGAGATTTTTCTGACCAGAATGTCCCTTACAAGGTATTGGAAAAGATCACTCATTCTAAGTCATTCATCCTATTTTAGTGAATGCCAGAGCCACATGAAAATTATGTTCTGGACTTCTGTATCCCAAGAAAGTAACATGTATATATGTGACTTTCACAAACTCCTGGTGACATTTACCATCTACCATGGGTCTATGATGCTATCATTGATCAGATAATACCTAACCTGCTGGAAGATTATTAGCCTTACTTCAATTACAAGTAGTGGTTTTAAGACTATTTGAAAACGAGGAGCCATAAGCAGCCACATAAAGTTGTGCTTGTATATCACCCTGAAAACATAACGTTTTGGGAGAAATAACTGTTATTCATAATTAATTTCTCTATTTTTTAATTCTGAGTTTTCTTGTGCATTTAAAAAGTGAAGCTAAGGCTGTGTTGGTTCCACTGACAGGACTTTTCATGGGTTAAATGATGCAAGTTTGATAATCAACATCATCAAATACTTCAAACAGAAAATCAGTTAATCACAATCATGTTTTGTTATTGTTTCACACAGTTTTTGGAATCATAATCAGAAATTTTATTTGAAATATTTGGTAGTATTGTGAATACATGAATTCGGATAAAATTAAACATTAAACATCGGATAAAATTAAACAAAAAAATAATTAAACAATTATTTTTTGTGTGGTGAAAATATGAAGTTTTACACTAAGAAACCTATAAAGCACAATGTTATTAAAATTAGTTATAAGGGACATATAATTCATAAGTATTCAAATAAACTACACTTATTCTTGCAATGAAATAGAAGCCATAGTTGCCAAAAATTATTTTAATATATATACTCAGATTAACTATATTTTTCTGATGATACTGATACCAAACTGATACTACTTGTCATGGTAGTATGGAATTCATCCTTTGTTGCACAACATTAATCTGATTTTAGATATATTTGAGTCTACAAGAATTACTTCAGTCAACCTAAGTTTGCTATTTTATAATATTTTGGTTGCATAAAAAATTGGAAATGTTTAATCAAAGTACTCAATGAATGCAGTATCTTGCATCTTCAGCTTCTGAAGCTTTTAGCAAATCACAATTATTGAAAATATAGTATGCAGATAGGAAGATATTAAATTTTATTCATACAAAACACAAGAAAAATGAAAGAAATGTTAAGAACTCAGTATGCAAAGTTTATTTTAGCTTTGTATTCTTGTGCTTTGAAATATTTATATTTGTAGGAACAGTATTTTGATAGAGTTCTGTTTACATAGAATGAACATATTATATTTGGGTATAGAGTGAAAATGAAAAGGTCTAAGGTTTCACAGTATTTTAAATTGGTGAAATGGTGGAAAGAATCATAAATAGATACAAGTTTTTGGACAAGTTTTATTTAATGAAAATAACAAATAAAAACACTGCAAGATAGCAATGAGTGGATCTTAAAGAGAGGTTGATATATGTACATATTTCAGTCAAACTAGAGAATTGAGAATATCTTTCATTTAGAATAATTTGTTTTCAAATTTTGTTTTCAGACAAGTAAATGGAAAGAATTAACAATTTCAAGTGCATTAAACATATAATGCAACTTTAAGAAAATACTAGAATATTTTATGTAAAATATAGCATGTCATATATTTGAACACAATATTTCTTCAGAGATATACTGTTGACACAATATTAGAGACAAATGCAGTTGTAAAAAATCAATCACCTATTTTTCAGCTCATGCTATATATAATATTCAACCAATATAAATACACTTTTTATTGGATTTAGGGTTTCTACTTATACTGAGTAAATTTATAATGCTTTGTGTTCTTTTAATTGATTTAAAAATTTTTGATAATTTTTAATAGAACTAGTTTGTAGTTTTGTTGATAAGTCAATTTAAATCAATAAATCAATAACCAAACAGTTTAATGAATGAATGAATGTTTTATTAAAATTGTTTATGTTTTATTAATTTTAGTATAATCTGTCATCTCAAAACTATCCCAATATCATAGATAAGAAGTCTTAGATAACAAATTCTAAAACCAATCCTAAAATAACTACCCTAAAACTTAATGGTTTACAACAGCTTATTATTATTTCTCATTGTTTTTTAGTTGACTAAGTTCCGTTGGATTCTTGCAAAACATAGTTACAGTTATATGAAGACAGGTTGAATGCCGAAGATGTCTCATTCTTGTGGTTATTAGCTGAGGCCAGCTGTTTTCTGGAGCTCAGTTTAGACTACTAACTGGAGTACTTAATTTCACTTTGCCGCATGGTTTGGGCCTCATACAGCATGGCAGCTAGGTGCTAAATGAGAGGACTCAAATATGTGTACACTAAAAGCCCCTAACAGAAGATGTTAGGGTTTTTATGAACAAGTACCATTTGTGCCATACATTATTGACTAAAATCAAGTCAAAAGCAAGCCAAGCTTCAGGAGGAAAGAACTACATAGGGCATGAAAGTCACAGTTCATGAGTTAAAAAAACAAAACAAAACAAAACAAAACAGTGAGAAGAACTAATGAGAGTCTTCTAGGTGGAAAAATTTTTCAATAGAAATTCAGAATTAGTGGGTGCCTGGGTGGCTCAGTGGGTTAAAGCCTCTGCCTTCAGCTCAGGTCATGATCTCAGGTTCCTGGCATCAAGGCCCACATCAGGCTCTCTGCTCAGGGGGCAGCCTGTTTCCTCTGCTATCTCTGCCTGCCTCTCTGCCTACTTGTGATCTCTCTCTCTGTCAAATAAATAAATAAAAATCTTAAAAAAAAAAAAAAAGAAAGAAATTCAGAATTAGTGATGAAGGGAGATTTCACAATAGATTCATTTGGTTTGATGTGGGGGGAGTGGTTTGGTGGGTTTTGCTTTGCTTTACTTAGTTAAATTAAGATTTGAGATAGAATTGTTGAGTTAGTAAGTGAACACAAATGATGGAAAACTATGAGACATATAACTAAGAATTTTGAGTGTATGAAAAGCACCTTAATTATGCTGTAAATATGAGAAAGGGGAAGGTACTTTTGCTAAAATTAAATAACTCAAATCTGTTTTACTCTTTGTCACATAAAATTGGCTAAAATCATTATCTATGGATGTTTTTACACGCCTGAATTTTTCTAACCAATAACTTCATGGCTTTCTAGGTGAGATAAAAGGGCTTTATATACATGTCAAATCAATATTACATATATAGACCTATATATGTAATATGTATGGAATATATGTTGTAACAAAATATTCTGTTCTGAGCAGGTCTTCTTTTAGAGTGTTTGTAGAAGGTATATTTGGAACTAGGAAGCAGTCCAAAGAAAGACTGGTAGAGGATTGAGATTATTTGAAGTTATCTGAAGCACTGAAAGATTACATAATTTTTAAATAACGCTTTAAAAAGCTTTTAAATAATAAATCAGAATTTGACTTATAACTACCAGAGCCAAAGCTCTTGTTCTTTTTCACTATGTTGAACTTATATCTAATTAGAAAAAAATGTACTTACATTTCAACATATTTAAGCATGATTTGTACTAAATTTTCTTAAATTGAAAGTCATGATTCAAATGTCAGCATTTGGGTATTTCTATCAACATCAAAGTTTCAGTAATGAAGGTTGTCTATTCTCTTAGCATAGCCATTTAAATTTTTTCAGTTCTATCTATATTAATAAATGTTTAGTTCAAGCAAAACTATTATATAATTAGTTCTATTGCTTTACTTTAGAAAAATAATATTCCATTTTTAGTGAAAAATATAAAATAAGACAAATATTCAATCTTACAGAATATAGAGAATATAGATAGAATATGAAAAGCCAAGATTTTAAATAAATATAGCAATTACATGTTAAGCAATTTAAAAAAAACAGTACGAGTAAATAAGGTTCTATTTTATATTGCAGTTTTGCATGGGGCTCTAGGTAGCTATATGTATAAGACTTTTTATTTTCCTTAGATGATTTTCCTTACATAAATCTTACTTCTAAAGTTGAATAGTCAGAGTACACCTGTAAATCATTATAGAATTACCTTTCTAGGTGAAGCACCAACCAACATTATTCTTCTTTTCAGTCCCCTGCAATGCTAGCCATTTACAACATGAGAATTTGGGGATTATCATTCCATAGAACATACGAAGATGTGCATGGAAACTATTTAAGAACTGTATCATGGCTTTAGTTCTTAGAATCAATTTATGACATAGACTAAATAAATACTGAAATATCTGTAAAAGTTAGGAAGCGTGAATCTTGGAAAACACAATAGACATTTTATTCAATTCATATAGAATTCTATAGCAACAATTCATGAAACTCTAAAACCTCCTATGACAGCCAAGAAAACCATTCTTAGAGCAAACTGTTCCAAAGAAAATTCGTCTGTTCTATGCTAAAAATGGCGAGATTCTAATGAGAATGTATCTACTGATCAACAACCTATTTCTACTATTATCTAAATGACATATGGCATAGCATTTGTGATAATTTTAACATTTGTATTGCCATAGTGAAGTCAGCTTATCTTCAATTCTCATTAAAAGAAAAAGAAAATTCCCAGATCTGCCCACAAAGGATAAATATTGAAATAAGAAATCTTTGTACCATTACTACTGTTTGTGCTCCTCATCTAGTGTCTGTTTTTCATGCACAGCAGGTGAAGCAAGAATTAGGACATCAGTGGCATCAAATTTTGTTTATTCCAGAAAAGCTAAGTATAATAAAATATATGGAAGCTAATTTTTGGATAACACATTCAGAATTTTTCTCATATGTGGACCATTGCTATCTATAGAGGAAGCATGATTGAATTACATTATTTCACACAAACACTGTAAAAGCATATCTTCATACTGAACATTTCTGGAAATTCAATAAGCAAAAGAATCAAGGGACTTTGACATCTGCTATTTTAAGTCTTTACCGATGTGCAAAAGAGAAAACCAAGGATTATTTAAAAGCAATAACTAAAATATACTGCACGTTGGAAGACATGATAGCACTTGAATCCAGCCGCCCTTTGAAGAGATGAGTTATTTTGCAGATGGCTCCCATCCAGCAAGATTTTTCTGCAGGTGGTAGAATAGGACATAGGAACAGGGGTGGCAAGGTTAGAACTATATAATTCTCTCAACAGTAAGTTCAGTAAAATTAGATTAAGTTCCCAGCCTTCATGCCTTATCAGTACTGCCATCTAAGGTGACATTGAGAGTATCATTCTGATGAGTATTAAGCTTAGTTGCACGATGTCAGGTTTTCATAATTTATCACACTACTCCAAAGAAAATAGCTAAAATGGAAACATGCTTTAGAATAGTGGGTAAGACTGAAATGTGTAATAATGAACCTGTAAAAAGTCATGAACAACCATCCCTAACATTTATTTTATAAGTGGAATAACTCTCATAATTGGCTTGATGATTAGGAATAAATTTAATTTAGAAGGTGGATCAGCCAAAATAGAGCAAATAACAACCAAACTCAAATCTCAGAGGTTTACAAACAATAAAAGTTTATTGGCTAAGTTACATGTAAAACACAGGTTCACAGGAGAATTCTTATCAAAGTCTCCTAAGATCCAGGCAGAGGCTTTACTTACGGTGTTGCCCTTTCAATATATACATCTATAATGTCCACAGAGGGGAAGAAGAGTATGAGGCTTTGCAACAGCAATTAAATATTTCAGCTTAGAATCAACAGACTCCTCTTCTGGTAATCTTTTAACAACAAACATCATGCAACTAAGCTCCCCATTCCTAACTTTGAGGGGGAGACTAAATGCAATTCTACATTCTTGGAGGGAAAACAGAACCTGAAATAACAGTGATCAGTAGCAATGTTACCCCAGAGGGAAATTTCAGCACTGAGTGCCCAAGTCATGACATGATAATAATATACTTGATGCTTTATCATCTTTTCTTAAAACTTTTTATAAAAACCTTCCTGAAGATAGCACCATGCTAAGGCACACAGGGTAATTTTATCATTAAAAGAGGGGAAGAGGAATTAGGACATTTCAGAGGAAAATTATGACCAGTGAGATTCGAGGTAAGTACTAGAACACTAGGATCTAAACACTGGTTGAAAATAGAGAAAAGGGGACAGAGTTTCACTAGCTGAATCAGACATCTTGACAAAATTGTTAAAGGGAACTTTCCTAAATTTTACACAGAGGCAGTTTCATACTTGCTTTGGGAACTGAAAGTCTAAAAGTATCTATTACCAAAATCTTTGCTCTGACCTGTGGAATCTATTCCTTTGCTTGATTAGGTTAGTTTAAAAAAAAAAATTAAGGATGTCCAGAAATGTGGATAAGCTTAAGAGAAAACGTGTACAAAACTATCAAGGAAGCCATTAAACATACTGTCACTGACCTAGTCTAGCAAAGTTGGCTTTTATTAAATGGCAGCTGTGCCTGATTAAAAAATTATGACTCCCCTCAGGAATCATGAGGGTCATTAAAAACCATGTCATAAAATCCTCTGCTCCCTAAAGGCACACTGACAGAGAACACTTCCCATTTCCTCATTGTAATTTAACTTTAACTACCATAATGCCCAATGTGTTCGTAAAAGATTTTTTTATTGTCATTTTATCCTTTACACACCTACCTCAAATTGTTAAATAATGACATTAAATTGGTATTTGAAAAATACAGATGACCTGAATTATAAATATGGTCTCATAGTTGGTCACCTTAGGTGTTCTTTTTTCTCAGATTTATCAATGTATTTTCAATTAGTTTATTTTAATGAGTATATCCATATATCTTTATCTTCATAACTGTAGAAGAAGTTGGATGGGAAAACAAAAGACTACCTTTGGGAATACGATCTTTAGAAGTTCATAGACTTACCAAATATTACAGATAGAAAATTTTGCAGTTATCTTCCTAATTCTAAAATTATACATAATGCTTTGCAAACTTTAATACATATAAATTCTCTTTGAGAGATGATTTTTTACTTTTTTCTTATTATTTTAATCCTATCATAATTCTCTTCCAAAGGTTGCTATTTTTCAACTTCATTTGCAGTTAAGGTTGACAACCAGCTACAATTATCCAGATAATCTACAGAAAGCCAACAATATAATTAGTGTAATGGACCAGAAAATTCCTCATAGCCATCTTTCCAATGTCAGTTCAGAGTCTCTACAGAATAGCCATTATTATTGTTAAAGTTCAGATTTATAAGTTTTGGCTTTATTCTCCATTGCTGGTGTGCAAGGAGCAAAATAACTTTCTGGGGCCTCTTTTATAAGGTTACTAATCCCACTTATGAAAACTCTGCCATTAGGATATAATTATGTTCCAAAGGCCCAACTTTCAGACCCCTTGGGAGTTAGGATTTCAACACATGAATTTTGGGGGAGCACAAGCATTCAATCTATAGCAAGTGGGATTCTTAGAACACTAGGGATGCTGCTAGGAGGGACCAGTGATGACTTCAGGTCAACAAAATACCATAGACTGGGCCTGGCTTAAACAATACAACTATTTTCACACAGTTCTGGAGGGTGAGAAGTCAGAGCTAAGCTGATTTTGTTTCTGGTGAGAACTCTTCCTGGCTTGCAAAGAGCTGCCTTTTTGCTGTGTCTTCACATGGCCTTTTCTTCTGTGCATGTGTTCAGTGAGAGCAAGAGCTCTGGTCAGTTTTTCTTTTCATATAAAAATATTAATCTTATTGGATTAGGGGATCACTTTTACAATCTCATATGACCTAAATTATGTCCTAAGGACCCTATCTTTAAATACAATCATCCTGGAAGTTAAGGCTTCAACATACGAACTTTGGGAAGACACAGTCATTCAGTCCATAACACATGGCAACTAATGTTGCTTTTTAAGGACACTTTGCCTTGCATTAAACATCAAACATTTAGAAAAACTTCCCTAACAATTTACTGCATGTTAAGGACCTATTACCCATTTGTGTATTTATTTTCTTGAATCTATATTTTTAACCTGTCTATAATCCTTTGGTACTATAAATTTCATTAGCTTATTATTTTTTATGCCTTGTAGTATGTCTTTGTATTTATTTTATAGTTAAGATGTAACGGAGGACTCTACTGTTCATATTAGTTGACAATTTGATAATTGGGCTTATTTTCCTTATGTATCTTTCAAGAATCAGAAAATATCAATCATATTTCTCCTTGCCATCATCTTTAGATTTGAGTTCTTATTATGGACATTTTTCATGCAGAGTCTATCCCCTTGCCTATCTCACGATCCATTTCTAAAACTTTTCTAGCCTCATGTTAACATACATTTCTTACATTACAGACATCTGGCTTACACAGAACTTTTTAGATATAGTGAAATTCTGCTCACTTAAGAGGATAACCAAACGTTTGTTGATTTTTTTTTCAGTGTCATTATTATTCTTTAGTAGAAGGAATGTCCTGGAAGTTCACTGAAGTTTATTCCATCTGATTCTTATTTTAATTGGCCATGTTTACTTAGGTAAGTTTTTAAAATCTTGTCCTTTAGCTTATCAGAAAAAAAACAATTAACTGAATACAATCAATATGCCTTTCACTGCTCAAAGTTTTCAATCCTATAACTATGCTTTACATAAACTTGAAAGATGATTTTTTTTTCAAATTGTCTACTATGAAAAAATTGTCACTATACTGAGCTATAAATTTAGTCATGTATTATGGAGGGAAGTTAAATATAATTTAACTATCTCTTTGACATCTAATTTATAAAGTAATTACTTTTATAAAGTAATTTATAACATGAGATATTGTTTAAAACTTTCAAAAGAGGGGCACCTGGCTGGCTCAGTCAGATGAACATCTGACTCTTGATTTCAATTCTTCTCTTAATACCAGGGTTGTGAGTTCAAGCTCCACATTGGGCTCTGTGCTGGGTGGTGAGCCTACTTAAACTGAAAAAGAGAAGAAAAGAGAAAGAAAAAGAAAACTTCCAAGATTTTATTTATTTATTTATTTTTAAAATTTGACAGAGAGAGATCACAAACGGCAGAGAGGCAGGCAGAGAAGGAGGGAGAAACAGGCTCCCTGCTGAGCAGAGAGCCCAATGTGGGGCTGGATCTCAGGACCCTGAGATCATGACCTGAGCCGAAGGCAGAGGCTTAACCCTCTGAGCCACCCAGGCACCCCAAAAGAAACTTTCAAAACATCACCAAAAATTTACATTACAGATGTTCAAAAAGCCAGTACTATTTAAGTATAAAAGTGTATAGAAGTAACTATAGATATTACTGATTATATTATAAATCATAGGGATATCTATACATTATATTTTTAAGTATATATCAGTGCATTAATTCTGGTAGCTCATTTGGAAAACAATAATAATAATGAACATTTTGGAGTGTTTTCTTTTTGCCAGATATTGATATAGGTTCTTCTCATGTATTGCCTGGTCTAATTATTTAAAAATCATTCTGAGATAAGTAATGTGCTTATTCCTATCTTACAGATGAGAAAGTGGAGACATAGAATGATTAAATAACTCTTTTTAGGTTATTAAATATCAAATCTATTAAATATCAAATCTAATTTTAATTCAACAGGTTTGATTCTAAAGCCCATGTGAGTAATAGCACTTTATTAAAACTGCATCAAGTAGGAGTACCTGGATGTCTCTGTCAATTAGTTATCTCAAGTCTTGATTTGGGCTTAGGTCATGAAATCTGGGACCTAGCACCAAGTGCCAAATCAGGCTCCATGCTCAGCAGGGAGCCTGCTTGAGGATTCCCCTACTTTTCCCTCTGCCCCTCCCCCGATTCATGCATATTCTCTCTCTCATCTATAAATAAATATTTTTTAAAAAACCCTGCATCAAATATAACTAATGAAAGTAAGAAATGTGTTCATTGTTTGACCTACCAATCTTCTAAGTGAATAGAAAAGTTAGTGAAGACTAATGTGAGATATCATGTAAAAGAGCAAACTATTGGAAACAACTTAAATGAACCACAAAAGGAAATGGTTATAAAGAAAAGATTGCACAACCTTGGAATCAAATGCATGGAAATATTAAATGTCAGTCCATAATATAATAGTTAAGGATATAGAAACATGTTTATGATCTGCTTTTAAGAGAAAACAGCAGGTTACTGCACAGTAGATACAGTATAAACTTAATTTCATATGGGTCTATAGTCAAGTGTTAACTGTGATAATCTTAGAAGGCAAGAATTTTAAGTGGATTTTTCTATGTTGCTATAGTTTTGAAATCTTTATAAAAGACAATAGTGTTTTATATTGAAATGAAATATTAATTCAAAATTTTCAATAAAGGCAGCTCACATCTTCCAATTTTTGACACCTTCCTTTGTCCATGGTTATGTCCTTCTCAATGTATTTTTAACAGATTTAACAAATTATAGGCAAAAGACACATTATAGCTGTATAAAAATAAACAAACAAAAACCAAAAAAACAAAGCACTCTGACCATTCAATGAATATTAGGACCACCAAGTGATAGAGAGCTGATTTTGCAGTCTGGTTTATCATTTCTTTAATGATGCTGAACCGACCAGTTGGGGAGTTTTCAATGTAAGCATGGTATAAATGCAAAAAAAATTTGCAAAAATTTTTTATTGAATGAATAAGTAAATTTGAGAAAGTCATATGTAAAACACAATGTAAATTATAATAAAAATTTCATTTTTCTATTCATGGTTATATATAATAAGCTATAAGGGAGACAAAATAAGTATTAAATCAACTTCATTTTTCCCCTTTGCATCCACTAATATGACTGTGGACTTTTTAATTATCAGTTTCTACTATCTACTGTGTACTGTCTTGGTCTTTGTCTAATTCTATCTTTTGGTACTATTTACCTTTGGCATGAAGGTCATGGATGTCATGGAGTTCAAGAGAACATAGGGATTTGAGAAGGAGTGAAGAGCTAACTAATTCACATAAAGTAAGATGTGGAGTAGTATTAAGGTAGAAAAGTATCTCTGGTTTTTGACAATAATTGTGGGAAGGTAATAAGTGTAATTTAATTGGAATGTTACAGGAAATGTTACAATGGAAATTAATACAAGATGAGCTAGTAGAGAAAAAAGCACATATAATCTTTTGTGAGATTTGGCTGTTAGAGTAAATGAAAAAATGAGAGGTGTAACTTAAGGATGATAGGAATTTTGATGGGATATAGAAGGACATGCTGATTAACTGTTAAAGAAAATCTCAGAGTGGAAGAGATTGATGAAATAGGAAAAGAAAGGATTTCATGGGAATTAGCATGTCTTGTAAAGATTATAAGTGGAAAAATTACTTGCACATTTGCAAAAAGTGGTCTTTGAAAATAAGAAGTAACTTTTACTCTTGGTTAATGATTTTATTTTTTAACCTGAAAAAAGTCATAGAAAACTTCTAGACTTGATTTAACTAATACACCCTGCTCTTTAGCTCTAAGGAAGCTTGCCTGTTGCTGAGAAACTTGACCTTTATTCTGGGTAAGAGAGTTTGGAGTAATTCCCTCTCATCTTTTATCCACCTCCCCCTCCCCCTTTTTTTGGTTCCTTTTCATAGGCTATAACAAGAATCAATGGATGGCAGAATGATTTTATTTTTATTAATCAACCGTATCATATCCGGAATTGTATTGTTCCTTTTGTGTAAAGGGAATTAATTCTTATAAGAACATACATCTTTTTCAATTGTGTAAAAAATTAAGCTGCAACATTCTGGTCTATTATGTGCTTACAATCTAGTTTTATATTGAATCCTTTACTTTAAGAATCATAATCTGGAATTTGTTTGATACTGGGAGGGATGGAAAAATCTTCCAGAGCTAAAACACTTACTTTCTCTGGTAATTTTGGCAAGCCCAGAATCGAATTAGCATATGGTGCTTCCTTACAGAAGTATCAAGTAAAAGTCACAGAGTTGAAGAATGCAATATCTGACCTGGAATATACATTGGAGGGATTCAGCAGTAGACTACATGAAGAAGAAGAAAGGATCAGTTAACACAAAACCAAGGCCATGGAACTTAATTTGTGGGATGAAACAAAAGCAGATCTAAGAAGTTTATAATGATGAATGCCTACTTTAAGAATGAAGAAGTCTTGGGCGTGTGGGTAGCTCAGTGGGTTAAAGCCTCTGCCTTTGGCTCAGGTCATGATCTCAGGGTCCTGGGATCAAGGCCTGCATCCGGCTCTCTGCTTGGCAGGGAGCCTGCTTCCTCCTCTCTCTCTCTGCCTGCCTCTCTGCCTACTTGTGATCTCTCTCTGTCAAATAAATAAATAAAATCTTAAAAAAAAAATGAAGAAGTCTCAAACAACATAACTTTATACCCCAAGAAACTAAAAGGATAAATGAAACCCAAAGTTAGAAGGAAGGAAATGAAATAGAGACTGAGATAAAGGATAAAAAATGATATGAAGGATACAAATCATGTGACCATCCCCCCAAAAAGCATTTGACAAAATTCATTACTCATTTATGATAAAAATTCTCAACAAAGTGATGGAGGGAATGTAGCTCAACATTACAAAGTCCATAAATGACAAACTCGCAGCTAACAGCATACTCAATGGTGAGAATTGAAAGTCTTTCCTCTAAGATCAGGAACAAGGCAACGATGCCTACTCTCACCAATTTTATTCACTATTTATTCATTCAAGTCCTAGTCACAGCAAGTAGAAAAGAAAAAAAAAGGAAATAAAAAGCATCCAAATTGGAAAGGAAGAATTAAAACCTCATTATTTGCAGAGGACATGATAACATATATAGAAGATCCTAAAGACACCATGAAAAATCTTCTAGAACTAATAAGTAAATTTAGTAAAGTTATAGGATACAAAATCAATACACAAAAATCTGTTGTGTTTCCATACACTAGTAATAAACTTTCATAAAGAGAAATTAAAAATAAATAAATAATAAATAAATAAAAGACAAATTAAGAAAACAATCCCATTTACAATTGCATCAAAAAGAAAAAAAAATACCTAGGAATAAATCAAACCAAAGACATGAAATATCTGTATACTGAAAAAATAAGGCATTAATTAAAGAAATTGAAGAGAATAGAAATAAATGGAAAGATACTGTATGCTCACGGATTGGAAGAATCACTGCTGTTAAAATGTCCATACTATCTAAAGCAATCTGCAGATTCAATGCCATCCCTATCAAAAGCTCAGTAGTAGTTTTCACAGAAATAGAATAAGTAATCCTAAAATTTTTATGGGGTCATAATAGGCCTCAAATAGCCAAAGCAATCTTGAGAAAGATGAACAAAAATTGAGGCATTATGCTTCTTGGTTTCAAACTATACTACAAGCTGTAGTAATTAAAACAGTATGGTGGGCATCTGGATGGCTCAGTGGGTTAAAGACTGTGCCTTCAGCTCAGGTCATGATCTCAGGGTCCTGTGTTCAAGTCCCATATTGGAGCCTTCCTCCTCTCTCTCTGCCTGCCTCTCTGCCTACTTGTGATCTCTCTCTGTCAAATAAATAAATAAAATCTTAAAAAAAAAAACTAGTATGGTATTGGCATAAAAGCAGACACATAGACCAATAGAATAGAATAAAGAGCCCAGAAATAAATCCACATATACATGATCAATTAATTTACAACAGATGAGCCAAGAATATACAGTGGAGAAAAGATAGTCTTCAATAAATGCTGTAGGGAAATGTGGATAGCCACATATCAAGAATGAAAAATCCATTATTTTATACCACACGTGCACACACACACGCACATACACACACACGTGAATGCACGTGTGCATGCACACACATTAACTCAAAATGGATTAAACACTTGAATGTAGGACCTAAAACCATAAAACTCACAGAAGAAAATATAAACAGTAAGCTCCTTGACATAGGTCTTGGTGATAATTTTTAAATCTGACACAAAAAATAAAAACAACAAAAGCAAAAAAAGCAAAGAAAGCAAACATAATTGTGATAACATCAAACTGGAAAGCTTTGCACAACAAAGGAAACCATCAGCAAAATGAAAAGGCAGCCTACTGAGTGGGAGAGAATATTTGAAAATCATGTATCTGACAAGGGGCTAACATGCAAAATATGTAAGAAACTCATTCAAATTAATTAGCAAAAATCAAACAATTGATTGAAAAATGAGAAGAAGATCTGCATAGACATGTTTCTTGCTTACAGACTTACAGATGGCCAACAGGTACATGAAAACATGCTCTACATCATCAGTCATCAGAGGCATAAAAATCAAAACCTCAATGTAATATCACCTTGCACCTTTTAGAATGGGTAATATAAAAGGACAGAAAACAACAAGTTTATTTGATTCTGATAATAATGTCAGAAAAGATATTAATGAGCTATTTAAAATGGGATATGGGTAATATGAAATATTCAGAATGTTAAAACTTGATCAACAGGAAATGCTGACATAAGCAAAACCATTGATATTTAGAATAAGACAGGGCAGGGATTTTGCTTTATTTATTTACTTTTTGTTATAAATAACAAGTTTTGGCAAGAATGTGGAGAAAAGTGAGTCCTGGTGCATTATAGGTGAGAATGTAATTGTTGCATCCATCATGGAAACCAGCATGGAGGTTCTTCAAAAAATTAAAAGTAAAACTACCATATGATCCAGCAATTCACTTCTGGGTATTTATCCAAAACAAATGAAAACACTAACTCAAAAGATACCTAAACCATTATGTTGGTATCAGCATTGTTTATAATAGCCAACATATGGAAAAAATCTAAGTGTCCATCAATGGATAAGTTGATAAAGAAATTAAATATTTATATATAATATTCACATACACATTCAAATACACATACACACAATGGACTATTCAGCTACAAAGAATGAAATCTTCTTTATGACAATAAGGATGGACCTCAAGGCCATTTGCTAAATGAAATAGATGACACAGTAAAAAACAAATATGGTGTGATCTTTCTGAAAGCAGGAAAGAAAGAAAAGAAAGAAAGAAAGAAAGAAAGAAAGAAAGAAAGAAAGAAAGAAAGAAAGAAAGAAGGAAGGAAAGAAAAAAGAAAGAAAGAGAAAAGAAAGAAAGAGAAAGGTTGAAGAAAAAATATCTTTAAAAATGGCTTGTATAGATGCCATAATGACCATCAGTTTCTATAACATCATTATCTCTGGTTATATCCATTTGACCTTCACTAACCATGAAAACTTTCAAAAAACCTATGGGTCAGAAACAGACCAGCAAAATGTGATGCCATATATCTTATGAGATAATCCTTTCTTTGTACTTTGGAAGTTTATAAACTATGTAGTCTATCATATCCTCATTTATTTACAAGCATACCAATCTAAGAAATAATATCTCTTTTGGTAACACCAATTTTCATCTTGGATTTTTGTGTATTTTATAATCTTCCCCTAGACTACTGAGAATTTCTAAGTGCAAAACAGTTTTATCCCCTCCTCTTTTCTGAATTTCTTGGTATTTCATGAAATAGCTGTATTCTTCACACATTTAATAAATCAAAATCTGCAAAACAGACACTTGCCTCTTGCAAAATCCTAGTAAGTTACATTTTAACAAAAGGAATAGAGAAGACAAGTACAAACATAGCTAGGTTTACAGACTTATTGATGGGAAAATGCAGACTGTTCCTTCTGATGACTTCTTTTTTAAATTATCCTACTTGGATTGAAAGACAAAAATGGATCTGCTAATGAGAGTGTCCTTAAATAATCCTCTAGGAACATTAGTTCAGACATGTTTAAGGTAAAAGTTAACCACTTTATCCCCAAATTTCAAAGAGACAACTATTTTTGGAAGAAATCAATCTTTGAAGTAAGAGATTTTAACTCAAAATGGGAAAAAATCATAAAAAGTGAATTTTAGCTAATATGAATTGAAATATGTTTGGATGGATATGTAATAATGTATGTAACCTTAACATTCACTAAAAATAAAAAGGATTAATGGATATTAGAGTACTCAATAGATAGGCAAGTAAAAGATCTTAATGTTATTTATAGAATTTAAATGTTGGGAATATGACTTTCACAGTAAAATTCTTACAACTGTCCTATGTGTAGTAATATTTCATAGTAAAACATCTTTAAAAAGGCAAATCTGCCTTCTAAAGGAAATGAAAATATTTTAGACAAAGACATATTGATTATATTTACTGAATAATATCACTAAACTTTCATATGCCTGGGTACACATTTCTTACCTTTGTTCTAGCCACTACCACTGACTTAACTACATCTTTATAACTTGACAAATCAAATGATTCTCTCAATCCATTTCTTCTACAACTTAGGGAAAAACAATATAGAAGAAGGAGAGAAGAGGCTTTGGATTTCAATCAAGAGACTCATACATTGATTGATTAATGAATACACATAGTCAATTTGATTTGACTTTTCCATTACTCAGAAGAAAAGACAGCTGTCCATCTGTCTCCACCCTCAGAGAGAAAGATTGAGATTGACCACAGTCAGAAAGAATTTGTTTAATTAAATAGGGGTGCCTGTAAAATGACATGAGTATAAGCCCCTGGCTTAGAAACTTTGCAGGCTAATTCAGAGGCTATATCATGAATTTGGTAAACTGTATGTTTGGGCCTTGCCTCCACCTCTTATCTGCAAATAAGTCCCTATATATTCAGGCAAAATCAAAATTAGCATGTTCCATTACTTTACACATATTAGTTATATTCTTTGAAGAAAAAAATTAGACAATACAGAAAAGTAAAAATAAAATATAATTCTACAAGAGGAAAGCATCATTTTCTTTCATTTTTCCTAGTGTTCATATTCTATGTGGTATGCATTCATAAACTAACCATTTATTAACTTATTTCATTTTACACTTTTTAGTTTAATAGTTACAGAGGAAATGCAAAAGTGGTATGGATCTGGAGATGGAGATTAGGCATACTGTAAACATAACCTGTTTAGCCTCAATTAAGCAATAATCTTCATAATGTTGGTCTATTCTGAAGAACAAATGTGGAAGTTTTATCTAAAATTTGTGATATAATTATCAATTTTTGGAACATATTTAAGTTGCTGGGCATTGTTTCCTTTAACAGGATGTATAAATCAATAATTTGACTTTCATCTATCTTATTTTTTTTTACAATTTTTAAATACACATTATGAAGACAACCAATGTCCTTTCTATGGAAAGACATATGTAGAGATACACATTTCAGTAAATAGTCATGCACATATATCTTTGGCTACTTTTCCAATCATTTGTTTACTACACAATTCTCGAAGATAATTGCTAGACTAAAAACAATGTGCATTTATAAAAAATCTCTCCAAAAATGGTTGCACAAGTTTAACTTACACTAAAACTGAATATTACTTTTGGTTACCTTGGTCTTTAGCCAATTCTGATTATTATCCTTCTTTTTGTCTGAAATGAAAGACAATGTTCTTCAACAATTTTGCAATAGAATATTTTTATCTATATTTTATGCTTTTTTTCCATGGTAGAATTCAAATGCAAAACACTGAGTTAATATATGTTTTTCATGTATAGCATTCTATCTTTCTTGATTCATGCAAAGTCCTCCATTCTCTTTTTATTTAATTAAAAATTAAGTACTCATCCTCTTTCCCCATTCTTCCATGCATTTACTTTTCTAGTCAGACAACACTTATAATGTGTTTATTTTGTATTCTTTAGGGTTATTATTATTAACGTTGTCTTTCAATATACATTTTGTGTCTTTTCCATTTAGCATTATGTGTTTAAGACCTATAAATATTTGTTTTTATCACCTATTCTTCTAGCAGCTGTGCTCCATTGTGAAATTCTACCACATTTTACCCACAAAGTTTTCTAGTGTTGGGACCATAGTCATATCTAAAACCTGGCACTTCAAATAATGTTGCAATGAGCATCCTTTCATACAGCCTTGCTTGGAAGCGTTGTGAGAATTCCTCTGAGACACTTACCCAGGAGCATATGGAGAGTCCTAAGCTGGGTATAGTGGAGCATCCACATTCCCTCCAGGGGGCCATGAAGACTCCCAAACCCAAACTTCCAGCCCAATGTAGTCTCTGCTGTTCTCAATGTTGTAAGGAGGCTTCCTCTTACAACAAATCAAGACAATGGTAGAGCTTTAAATGAGTTAAAGCTAAGATCCTACCAGAGTACCTGGCCCCTGGTAAGTACTCAAAAAAGTAGCTCTTGTTACAAATATCTTGGCCCTTATTACTACAAGTAATTAAAAAGCTAACCAGAGAAATATGCAGCACAGCTAACAAAAATAAATAAAGCAAATAACAAAAAAGCAGGTAACAAAAGTAGATAAAGCAGATACCAAAAAATAAATAAATAAAGCAAAATCCCTGCCCCATCTTATTCTAAAATATAAATGGTTTTGCTTATGTCAGCATTTCCTGTTGATCAAGTTTTAACATTCTGAATATTTCATATTACCCATATCCCATTTTAAATAGCTCATTAAGGCCTTTTCTGACATTATTATCAGACTCAAATAACTTTACATATGCATTTGAAACACTGACTCTAAAGCCAGTCTCTTATTTAGACTAAACTTCCCTTCATTTCTTGACATTGAGGAAGACCAAATTAATATATTTGGAAAAATGCCCAACTAGAAACACATTTAGAGATACATAAATGGTTTTAATATAATATTTAAAATGCCCGAAATCATCATTCCTAGGGCATTTAAAATGGTAGCTCTTAAATTATTTTGCTCAAGGCTACAAACATTTTGCATAAATATTTAAGTTAATACTGAAAGTATTATATTGAATAGGATTGTTTACTATAGATCTAAATTTAGTGTTATGAGAAATACTGAGAACAATGTTAACATATTTGTCTCACTTTTTAAAAATGTCTTTCCTACTTTTTTTTCCATATTATTACAAATCTTAGATTCTTAGTTTTGAGTTTTCATTTATATATATAAAAGACAGGAATGGATTCATTCATGTGGGTCAATGAATTGTGACAACCGACGTCTGATTTGAGAGATGGAGGTTGAAGAACTAATATGTTGTAAGTTTAAATACCCCTATCAGAAATGATATAGACGTATTTTGAAGTTATTTGCAGTCTTTCATATTAAATCCTGATCTTATTTGATGTTTTGTGGATCATTTTCACTGTATGACTGTGGATGAGGCTATCTGACCTGGAAGCCCTCATCAGAGAGGGCAGAGGAAGTTTTGCTGTTGAAGTTGATCCAGCGTGCAAATACATGACTTTTATGAACACAGGCTGCTAATGGAGAGATACTGCTCAAAGAATTAAATGGAGAATTTCTTTCCTATAAAATTGAAAATTAGATAAGCTTACATTTTCAGTTTCTTTTTTCTTCTAATTGTTCTACCAGTTTGAGAATTATGCATTCTATTTCTGTTTTAGTGGTTTCGCATTAAAACATTAACCAATATTTTAAAACTTAGTTTCTCAAAAATTGTAGAGCATTTTATTTCAATTTTCTTTCTCTCTACTATTTGGGTTTCATCTCATCTGTCATATTTAAATCATCTGAGATCAAATTGAATATTGTCATTTTAAAATGGGATTTTTGCAGTCAGTATTTTTTTTTTAGTTGCAGTCAGTATTTTTTGACGAAAATAGGTTACTAATTTCTTTGTCTTAATGAGGTTTTTTGAGAAAAGTTCTTAGTGAGGTAAATTTCTTGATTCTGTCTATGTCTGATTTTTTTCCCCCCTCTCTCACTCTTGAATGATCTTTTACTGGGTTGAGAATTCTTGGTTCAGCATTTTGAGGATGTTGGTACTTTATCTTCCTACAACCAGCGTTACTATTAAGTCCGTGGTCATTGAGCCTTTACTTTCAGAGGTGAACTTCTTTATTTTTCTCTGACAGTAGTAGTTTCTGAATTTGTTCTTTATCATTTATTTTGGAAATTTATTACTTATCTAGCTATTTAATTATGTTAATATTTTGTGATTATTTTCTCAAATAATTACTTTACATTTTCTCTCTTCCTCTCCCACATTTCTATGAAAAAGAATCAAGATTATTTGTCTCTTATCTTCCATGTGTCCATTTTTCTCTTATGCTTCCCATCTCTTTATCCTTTGTGCCAGCTATTTTGAGACTTTTCTCCAGCCCAGAATTATAACGTAGAGTTATTATTCCACCAAAACTTCACTTTATATTTGAAACTGGTTATCTATTAGCTTTCTGAAAGTGTTTTCTATCCTTCTCAAATTTAGTGATGGGACGAAACTGCTCTGTGTGCCAAGTCAGCTGTCCTAAATTCAGTGTCACTGCTTGTTTTTATTTTTTCTTTCACTTTATCAAGATATAACTAGAGTTGAATAGAGAAAATAGAAAGAAAATAGGAAAAAAGTAGTTTATTGTCAAAATACAATATGTTGGGGTGTCTGGGTGGCTCAGTTGGTTGAGTAACTGCCTTCGTCTCAGGTCATAATCCCAGGGACCCAGGATCGAGCCCCACATCGGGCTCCCTGCTCCGTAGGAAACCTGCTTCTCCCTCTCTCACTCTCCCTGCTTGTGTTCGCTCTCTAGCTGTGTTTCTCTCTGTCAAGTAAATAAATAAAATATTTTTAAAAATTACAATATGTTGCTCACTTTGACTAGCACAACAACATTCAACAAATGACTCTGTCACCTACAATACACCAGGCCCTGTTCTAGGCATTTAGGATACACTAGCGAACAAAACAGGAAAAAAAAAAATCCTTTCTCTCCTGAAGTCATTCCAGTGTCTTTTCTAGTATTCTATTAATACTGTTTCTGTGATATTCAACTATTTTAATAATATGGAGGTTTTTTAATAACACTAATATTAAAATTATTCATTTTATATATTTATTGATTGGCAGTGTTTACTCCATATCCACATATATACTACTGTGCAATGTTTTGGGAAGACTATAGAGATCATTAAAAGAAAATAAAAGGTCTCATTGAAAACTCAAAACCAGTATACTCAAAATCAGCAGAAAAAAAAAAAGAACTATATATATGAAACACATTCCCAATTAATTATATGCATATTTATTTATAAACATTATATATTATTACTGATAATACATTTATATGCTAAGTTTTAGTTATATTACACTGTTATATGCCTTATTAGAGCACAGATTATAAGCTTTATAAGCATAGTAAAGATAAAATAAATAAAATATGTTTTTTAAATTATTAGTAGTATAATATACATTCAAACCATGAAGTTTTTCTTCGTGTTCTGGACTCTTGGATTTTAATAATCTTGCTAACAAAACACTTGCAAATTATCATTGGATATTTCAAGAAGTGTTCCCTGTTGTAACTCCAACCCCCAGCTCTCAGGATCTCTATTCCCATGTACCCCTCTAATGGTGCCATCACCAGGAGCCTGTTCTTCCTGGACCGGAGCCCGCAGCTTGACCTCTACCATCTGGGGTTTGTTGCCTGCGTGCTCCAGGCCCACTGAAATGTATGGCATGTCTGCTAAACTCTTAGTGTCAGCATTCTGATATTGCAAATTATTAACTACCTAATGTGATAAACTAATCTGTACTGATGGGATAGGGTTACAAGTGCAATCACTGAGTAATACTGACATTGAACTTTTAGATACCATGCCTTTGTCTTTAATACACTGAGAGGAAGAGGAGAATTGCAGGCAGAAATGGAATCATGCCATTCTTCCCAGTCAATAGAGAAGATATTTTTGGAACAGAACAAAATGACATCGTGTTTTATTTTTCACTTCATTATAATTCTTGAACATCTCTTTTCTTCAACACATTTTCAATGCTACTCAGCATTCATTTAGTACCTAATAAGACAGGTATTAATTAATTTTGCCTAGTTTAAAATTAAATTTTCATCATAACTCTTTAAATATATTAAAGTCATTTTTTCTAGTGAAAAATTGAAATTCAAATTAAAGTAGTTAAGTCTATATCATAGTTCATAGTTGCGAAGTTTCATTCAGAGAAGCGAGAATTGTAGAGATTGATTTATCTATCTATTATCTTCTATCTTCAGATCTGTTATTTATTAGAAGGATTTGACCTCACCAAGTTGTGGGAGCTGGTTAAGCAGTCTCTGCAAAGCTGTCACCTTGGTGTGCAAAGATGAAGCTTGAAGTCTCCAAGACAATAGTTGAAAAGGGAAAATGGATGTAAAGCTGAGGAGAACAAGGGAAAGTGGGAACCTACAAACATGTTCTGATGCCCACTGGGACAGATTGAAACCATTTCAGTATTGCTACCTCTGACTTTGGTGGTATGGGCATCCTGCCTAAGCTGAGACTCCTTATCACTGAGCTGAGCGTACATACCTGACCCAGGTATCAAAGACACTGAGGGGCAAAGTTGAGTGGTAATAGGTCCAGCCACCTCCAAGAAGGTGAATCAGCAGATTAGTGCCAAATGTATGAGATACAAGATGCTGCTTCCCTTCTCTCTAACTCTCACAGGAATCCTTTTTATGGTCTACCTTAATTGAAAACATCTAGTAAAGGAAATTTGGGACAATGAAGTTCAGCCTAACCAAATTTATATGTAACCAAGTCACCACACAAAGCATTTCTCATTGAACCTTTTTTTGCTAGTTCTACTGTTTTCCAAATATGTTCAGAAATACTTTAAGCTGTATTCATAAAATCAGGCCGCATTGCATATCTGAGACTAAGTAACACTCCAATAACCTGCAAGGAAAGCCAGCAGATGAGAACAACCATAAGAATAGTTAATTTTATTTAGTAATCATATCGGTTTCATGTTTTGCTAAGCTGATCATCAGAATGGGTGATTTAATCATGAATATAGGCAAGCTTAAAAGAAATTTTGAAAATGGGATTATTCTCAGATAAATAATCAGTGGGTGGTTTAAAAACCAGGTCTCTAAAATGTAATTATTTTTTATAATTCAAGGAAGCACTCAAGGCATAGCACATCAAAAATTTTATCCTCACAATATTTTCAGAGGTAAATTGCCTGTCATTTCTGATTGCAATGCTTGATTCGGTAATTCTTTATTGTGTCACTTAAAATTTTTTGTCATCAGCACCCAGACAACTAGTAAAATTAGTCTTTTCCAGAAAGAACTCAAGACAAGGGTTTGGAAATAGATTATTTACTTCCTTAATAGAATTAGGTCTGCAATCTTCTCAGCCCCTTAAACATAGCTACCTAATTTAGTGGGATCTTCTTTATCTTGGGCATTAAAATTAACTGCAGACTTAGAAGAAAAAGCATTGAGGAAGAACTTTGGATTCTTATATTTAATTTCAGAAGAAAATGAAAACAATATAAAAAGCATTAGGAAAACAGCATATTTGAATTAAAATTTAGTAATAAAAATCTATAAAACTGTGGTGCTGTTTCTCAAATCAAAGTGAAGGAAAAGAGAACATATAACACAGTGTTTAAATACACAGCTTCTTCTCAACTACTTTTCTATTTTCAAATATTTGAAATTCATTAAACAAAAAAATTATAAATAAGCCTCAATCTATACCGTTTAATAAATAGGGAGAGATTTGAAGTAAAAATTGGTCCTCCACCCCCAATCATGTCCCTTAAAAGTAAAAACATTAGTATTTTTTCTGTGTATTTATGATACATTTTTCCTACCTTGTCTTTGTGTTGCATGCACAAGGGAGTGCATACACACAATTTTATTAAAGATTTTATTTATTTATTTAACACAGAGAAACACAGCCAGAGAGGGAATACAAGCAGGGAGAGTAAGAGAGGGAGAAGCAGGCTTCACGCCGACCAGGGAGCTGGATGCGGGGCTCAATTCTGGGACTCTGGGATCATGACCAGATGCTTAATGACTGAGCCATCCAAGTGTCCCACAAAATGTTTTTTTAATGGAAATTAAATTAGACTTTACAAAGGTTTTTCCACTTAATATACCATGGACCTATTTTCCTGGTAATATATGAGGCATATGAGTACATTTTCCTCTCACAGTTTTGTGACATACCATGAAATGAATATACCATAATTTATTTAACCAGTTTCCTAATTTGGGATATTTAGATTTTTTCCTTTCTGTTGCTCTTTGTCTTGTTACATAATAATTCTGTGGTGAAAAGCCTAGTACATTTGTGAGATACTTGCCTATTAACAGCAGAACAGATTCCTGTAAGTGTAATTGCTTGATCACATATTTTGCCCATATTTAATCAGAATAGAGTCCCCACCTACCATTTAAAGAAAATGTCTCTGTGCCAACATTTTCACCATCAGGTAAAGTATCCATCATTTAAAAAATTTATGCCAAATCCCTAAAAATATTTTCTTCTCATTTTATTTTCTTAAATTTTTGTTTAAGTTCCAATTAGTTTTTCAAGTGATTAGTAACGTTGAACATCACCTGTATGTTTAGTGACAAGTTGTATTTCTTCTTTTATGAATTAGTTATTTGCATAATTTGCCTATTAAAAAAAGGCCATCCATCTTTTCCTTAGTAATCTGTAAGTACTCTATATCCATTAGAGATATTAGCCTTCTTTTGTCTTTTTTTTTTTTTTTTTACTTTGGATATTATGGAATAGAACACACAATAAATAAATATGAAATTTAGTGAATAATTATAAATCACACATTCATCCCTTTATAGAAAGCACACTATCATTGAGGTCAAGAACTATCACCCTGGAAATTCCTATTTGTCACCCTGACTATGCCGCTCTTTCACCCTTAGAGGTACACTATCTTGACTTAATTATCAATTACTTACTGCTACCTTGTTTTCTTTATAGGTTTATGACCTTTTCATGCTTCCCAAAATAATACAGATTAGAGTTCCTGCCCTTCTCCCAACCAAACTCTGCTCCCATAGTTACTGCTGGTTTTTCTTTCTCTTTACTATCTATCTATAATCTGGATATTCCAAACATGCACTGGCTCTTTTCATATTAAAACCAAACTACTTCCTTCGACTCCCTATTGCCTTCCAGCCTCTTTTTACTTCTCCCTTTGATCTCTGTCATTTCTTGCGAATTTCCCTTCACTTTATTTTTAAGTGTTCATTCAGTGAGATTGAGTATGTTCACAATGTTGTGCGATAATCACCACTAACAATCTCCTAAAGTGAAAAACTATATTCTTTTTTTTTAAGATTTTATTTTTTTATTATTTATTTGACAGAGAGAAACAAAGCTAGAGAGGGGACACAAGCAAGAAGAGTGAGAGAGCGAAAAGCAGGCTTCCTACCAAGCAGGGAGCCTGATGCAGGGCTTGAACCTGGGACTCCAGGATCATGACCTGAGCCAAAGGCAGATGCTTAACAACTGAGCCACCCAGGTGTCCCCAACACTATATTCTTTAGACAATTGCTCCCTACCTTCCTTCCTTGTCAGCCTCTGGCAACTACCATTCTACTTTCTGTCTGTGAATTTGACAATTCTAGGAACCTCATGTAATATGTTCATGTAATATGTATTCTTTGAAGTCTGGTTTATTTCACCCAGCCTAATTGCCTAATCTCTTCAGGGTTCATCTATGTCGAAGCATGTATTAGACTTTCACTCCTATTTAACACATGTTGATATCCCATTATGAATGTATACTATTTTGTTTACCTGTTCATCCTTCGATTTAGACTTGGGTTCTTTTCACATTTTGACCATTGTGAACCATGTTCCTACAAACATGAGTGTGCAAATCTCTGCTTGGATCCCCACTTTCAATTATTTTGGTTATATACCTAAAAGTGTAATTGCTGAATCATATTGACATTATATGTTTAATTTTCTGAGAAACTGTCATCCCATTTTCCACAACAACTATACCATATTAAAACAAAGTTCTGTGGCACCTACATTGTATCTGATTTATATATTTGTTTATGGTTTTGGAGCCTCTAAGACTTTGTATAAGTAAATATGTATATTGTCTATGGCTTTTAGGTCACTGAATGCTTTACATATTATCAGCCATTATATTTTCAATGCATTTGTAGAGTAAAAATTTTGTAGAAACATTTCTGAAAAGAATTTTTCCTCAAATATACTATTATTTATGCTAAGACATGTATCCTCTAAAAAATATATTATGCTACATAAGGCAAAATGCTAGGATATTATCTAATACTGTATGGTGCTATAAAAGGCAATAGTATAGCATGTAAGCCCTATGTATCCAGACTTCATTGTATTATTCCCTGTATCTGGGGCTCCTAGAATAGAGTGCTGCATAAAGAAGTAACACAATAAATATTTGGTAATTTTGGTGTAGTTAATTCTACATTTAATGCTTCACTATCTATGGTTTAGCTGTGGATGCATGAAAATCAAACTAGAGCATTTTGGATAAGGTTAGTCACAATATTTTCATTAGATATTCTCTCTCTGGGATATGAAAGAAAAGATTAATGCTTCCCAAAATGTGGCATGTGTCAAATTATCTGCTGTGGTAGATATTTGAAGAATATCCCTGTGATATTTCACCCTGTTCTCATGAAATTATGTAAGGAAAAAAATAATCAGCATTCAGGGTGCCTGGGTGGCTCAGTGGGTTAAGCCTCTGCCTTCGACTCAGGTCATGATCTCAAGGTCCTGGGATTGAGGCCCATATGGGGCTCTCTGCTCAGGAGGGAACCTCCTCTCTCTCTTTGCCTGCCTCTTTGACTACTTGTGATCTCTCTCTCTCTGTCAAATAAATAAATAAAATCTTTTAAAAAAATAAAGATAAAAAATCAGCATTCAGTTGTTACTAACAAGGGAGGTACTTTGGATGGTCATCATAATAGTTAAAAGCAAGGTATATGTAGAAAGATATTATGAAAATATTTTAACAATAAAGAGCCTGATAACTGGATCCTCTTAGGTTTTATAGACCCTGAAATGTATAATTTACAATCCACTAGAGTGATTTTGATGGGGTTCATGAGACTGCATTAGACAGGAAACAACCACTCCTGAAATAATAAACATTTAACTGTCTTTAGACCTCATTAAATATAGAACAGGAAAATACTGATAAAGAATATCATAAGTAATGATCCTGGAAATAAAGGTAACTTTTATATAAAGGTAAATCTTCAGACATACTTCGAGAATGGACATGTAAGTTGTTTTACTCACTAAAGTAAATATAGAAGGTTGATTATAACTTATTTTTTTAAAGATTTTATTTATTTATTTATTTGACAGAGAGAAACACAGCTAGAGAGGGAACACAAGAAGATGGACTGAGAGAAGGAGAAGCAGGAAGCCCGATGTGGGGCTCAATCCTGGGTCTCCAGGATCATGACCTGAGCCAAAAGCAGTCACTTAACCAACTGAGCCACCCAGGCATCCCTGATTATAACTTCTGACAAGCTTTGAAGAAAAAAATGTCAAATTTTAACTCAGTGAAATTAGTTATTACTTTGGGGTGAGGAGTAGGCAAATGCTACCAAAGAGGAATAAAACAGTGGTTTAAATTATATTATGTTTGTGATATCTTATTTCTTATATTTTTCATCTGTTATATTATTTTAATATTCCTACAAATGTCTCAAATATTTTATAATACTTTTAAACATAAAATTAATAAAATAATGGATATCATTTCTTACAGCTCCAAGGTGGTCTTTCCTCCCTTATCTATCTATGGTCAATGTAGGGGAAAAAATTTGTTGTTCATTCTCATTAAATATAATTAATTATGGGGGAGGAGAATAGTAAGAATGTTATTTTTGACCCTAAGCAGACTGTGGTTGAATTTAGAGCATAATTTAGAAGAGCGTTCACTTTTTGATCCTTATTTGACCCTGAAGCCCCTCTTCCTACCATATTTTCCACAGACTCAATATTATATCAAATTATATTGTCTCCCGTTACACATTACAACATATACTTGGTAATTTTACACAAGATTGTTCCCTAGTTTGAGATGCTTTGTTCTCCTCAGCTAAGTAATCCTACATCTTTTTTTCTTTTTTTTTTTTTTTAAAGATTTTATTTATTTGACAGAGAGAAACACCGCGAGAGAGGGAACACAAGCAGGGGGACTGAAAGGGAGAAGCAGGCTTCCTGCGGAGCAGGGAGCCCAATGTGGGGCTCAATCCTGGGTCTCCGGGATCATGACCTGAGCCGAAGGCAGTTGGTTCACCAACTGAGCCACCGAGGCGCCCCTAATCTTACTTCTTTCAAAAGGAACAACTTTTAGGGGGATAGATTTTATTCCTGAGATCCCAAGAATGGTTAATATTTCCTCTAAGTATCAACTGTCTGGTCTATTCTAGAGGTCCCATGATGTTCTGCTTTCATCCATTCTCATTTCTGTCTTTCTAACTAAAGTGTGAATACCTAAAGAGCAGGAGGGGGATTCAGAATCTCTCATGCTAGGAATTTGAGTCCATGATTTCAGGAATTCTTAGTAATAATCACTGTGCCATGGCATTCTGAAACTACACACTAATATTTCCAAATATTGGATAGTTAGGACAGTGCTAACTCTAAAGACATAAGTAGTTTTCTGTTTCATCTTAAGTAAGATAGAATATATACTTCTGTAGAAAAAATTCACTATTCTGCAAAATAATAAAACATCTTTTCTTGGTCAAAAGAAAAAAGGTATCTCCTCTGAAGTGAAAGACGGTAGCTTTTCAGCATAGTATTGGTCTCAAGGTCAGACCAAGGGTGAGCTCTATAGCTTTTGTCTTATCTGAGAGCAGACTTCAGATTGCTCTTTGGGGCTGTATTTTCTTTTTTTTTTGTTTTACTTTATGTCAATCAGTAAATTAAAAACAACAACAACAAACCTGTTCTTATTTGCACATGAGACAATAAATATGACTGCATTTAGAAATATCATTAAGCAAGGGGAGGAGCAAGATGTCAGTAGGAAACCTAGATATCATCATGTCCCAGGAGTTCAGCTAGATGGTTATCAAACCAGTCTGAACACATACAGACCCTACAGGAGATCTGAAGAGAAGAATGGCAATTATAGGAACAGAAAAGTGACCAGTTTCTAGAAGGTAGGATGTGCAGAGAAGTGAACAGAGATGACATTTGGGAAGACAGACAATGGGGGAAGGGGACCGGCTAACGGCCTGCAGTAAAACAGCAGAGCGCAAATTGAAACTTTTAGAAGTCTGCTTCACTGAGGGATGTCTCCGCAGAGGCTGGGACAGTGTGATCTCAGGACCTGCAAGGGTCACAGAAGAACCTGGGGTGCCTGAGAAAAGCAGAGCTCCCAGGTATCAGAGTGGGAAAGCCGGCTGCAGGGATGGAGCTGAGGAGCGGACTCTCAGCTCTGGCTTACCTTAAACCACTATCTGAGATGCAGTCAGCCCACTGCTCTTCCAGCAGGGACCACACAAGTGGCAGATCCAGGGAGACCCCCTCCTTCCTCCTGGCATGGGAGTGTACTGCAGGAACATGCTGGGTTTGGAGACTCCAAACAGGGTGGAGTGCCAGAGATAGAAACTTTCAATCACAGGCTGGGTGAGCATGGAGTGCAGGCAGAGATCAGGGAGACAGACGTGATTGACTCCTTTTCTCTGAGGGTTCAGTGAGGAGTGGGGCCCCAAGATCTCGGTTCCTCTGGGAGGGAGACTGAGAGGCCACCATTTTCATTCCTGTTCTCCAAAGCTCTATGGAAAACGTTCAGGGAACAAAAGTTACCAAGAGCAAACCTAAGCAGATTGCTTAGCCTGGCCCCTGTAAAGGCGGGGCAGTACCACCTCTGGCAAAGACATTTGAGAATTATGGCAACAGGTTTCTCCCAAGAAGATTAGCAAGAACATCCAGCCAATCCCAAATTCACTGATCAATGAGAATTACAGTACTTCAGGGGAATGTACCATGTACAATTCATGGCTTTTTTCCCCATGTTTCTTTAGTCTTTCAAAGTTAAATATTTTTTATTTTACTTTTTATTACTCTTTTTAAAATATTTTTCTCTTTCCTATTTTAATGTTTCTTAAACTATTGTATCTTATCAATGTATTTTTTAAAGATGTTTTTAAAATTTCATTGTTTTAGTCATATTCTATCCCTTCATTGTATTTAAACTTATTTTTTGTATACATATAGATTTTTCTGTCTTTGAAACTTTGGGCTAGTTTTTTTTAATAAATAAAAATATACCCTAAATCTAGAGCATGGCTTTGTCCTAGTCTTCAGCTTCATCACGTTCTTTCTTCTTTTATTTTTTCTTCTTTCAACCAACTTATATTATCAATGCCTTTTTTAAAATCTTTTTAAATTTTCATCATTACAGTCATATTCCATCCTTTCATCGGGCATAGCCTTATTTTTGTACATATATAAGTTTTTCTTTCTTTAAAAATTTGGGAGGCAGTTTCTTCTAACAGACCAAAATATGCCCAAAATCAAGTGTGTGGCTCTGTTCTATTCACCAGCCTAATCATATATATATAGAGAGAGACAGATATAGATAGATATAGATAGAGGTATAGATTTTTTTCCCTTTCTTTTCCCCCAAGTTTTGGGTCTCTTCTGATTTGGCTAGTGCATATTATTCGGGGCTCATAATTACCCTTTTAGTATTTTGATCTCTCATTCATGTATTTCTATCTGGATAAAATGACAAGGATGAAAAACTCAAGTCAAAAAAAAAAAAAAAAGAACAAGAGGGAGTGCTGATAGGTAGGGACCTAATCAATAGGGACATTAATAATATGTCAGAACTAGAGTTCAGAGTGACCATTCTGAAGGTGCTAGCTGGGATAAAAAAAAGGATAGAAGATATTAGAGAATCCCTTTTTGGAGAAATAAAATCCCTTTCTGGAGAAATAAAAGAACTAAAATCTAACCAAGCTGAAATAAAAAAAAGATATAAAAGGTGCAATAAAAAATGAAGGCTCTTAGTTCTAGGATAAATGAGACAGATGACAAAATTAGTGATATAGAAGACCAAATGATGGCAAATACAGAAGCTGAGAAAAAGAAAGACAAACAATTACTGGACCATTAAGAAAGAATGTGAGAGATAAGTGATATCATAAGATAAAACAATATTAAAATAATTGGGATCCCAGAAGAAGAAGAAAGAGAGAGAGGGGCAGAAGATATACTGGAGCAAATTATAGCAGAGAACTTCCTTAATTTGGCAAAGGTAACAAGCATCAAAATCTAGGAGGCACAGAGAACCCCACTCAAAATCAATAAAAATAGGTCCACACCCCATTACCTAATAGTAAAACTTACAAGTCTCAGTGACAAAGAGAAAATCCTGAAAGCAGCTCAGGACAAGAGGTCTGTAACATATAATGGCAAAAATATTAGACTGGCAGAAGACCCATCCACAGAGACCTGGCAGGACTGGCATGATACATTCAGAGCAATAAATAAGAAAACACGCAGCCAAGGATACTATATCCAGCTAGGCTGTCATTAAAAATAGAAGGAGAAATAAAAACATTCCAGAACAAACAAAAACTAAAAGAATTTGCAAACACCAAACCAGCCCTACAGAAAATATTTAAAGGGGTCCTCTAAGCAAAGAAAGAGCCTAAAAGTAACAGACCAGAAAGGAACAGAGACCATTTACAATAACAGTCACCTTACAGGCAATGCAATGGCACTAAATTCACATCTTTCAATAGTTACTCTGAATGTAAATGGGCTAAATGCCCCCAATGAAAAGACATAAGGTATCAGAATGAATTTAAAAAACAAGACCCATGGATATGCTGTCTTTTAGAAACTCATTTTAGACCCAAAGTCACCTGTAGATTTAAAGTGAGGGGGTAGAGAACCATTTACCATGCTAATGGACATCAAAAGAAAGCTGAGGTTGCAATCCTTATATCAGACAAATTAGATTTTAAGCCAAAAACTAGAATAAGAGATGAATAAGGACACTATACCATACTTAAAGGGTCTGTCCAACAAGAAAATCTAACAATTGTAACTATTTATGCTCCTAACATGGGAGCAGCCAATCACATAAACCAATTAATAACTAAATCAAAGAAACACATCAACAATAATACAGTAGTAGTAGGGGACTTTAACAACCCCCCTCACTGAAATGGACAGATCATCAGAGCAAAAGATCAACAAAGAAATAAAGGCTTTAAATAATGCACTGGACCAGATTGACATCACAGATATAGTCAGAACATTCCATCCCAAAGCAACAGAATACACATTCTTCTCTAGTGCACATCGAACATTCTTCAGAATACATCACATCCTGGGTCACAAATCAGGTCTCAACCGGTACAAAAGATTGGGATCATTCTCTGCATATTTTCAGACTACAATGCTTTGAAATTAGAACTTAACCACAAGAGCAAAGTTGGAAAGAACTCAAATACATGGAGGCTAAAGAGTATCATACTAAAGAATGAAGGAGTTAACCAGGAAATTAAAAAACTTAAAAAAAATCATGGAAACAAAGAAAGTGAAAATATGAATGTTCAAAATCTTTGGGACACAGCAAAGGCAGTCCTAAGAGAAAACTATATAGCAATATAAGCCTTTCTCAAGAAACAGGAAAGGTCTCAAGTATGCAGCCTAACTCTACACCTAAAGGAGCTGGAGAAAGAACAGCAAATAAAGCCTGAACCCAACAGAAGAGGATAAATAATAAAGATCAGAGCAGAAATCAGTGAAATAGAATCCAAAAGAACAGTAGAACAAATCAACAAAACTAGGAGCTGGTTCTTTGAAAGAATTAACAAGATTGATACCCCCTGGCCAGACTTATAAAAATGAAAGAGAAAAGACCTAAATTAATAAAATCATGAATAAAAGAGGAATGATCACAACCAATATCAAAGAAATACAATTATAAGTACATCTGAACCACAGTGCACCAGCAAATTTGACAATCTGAAAGAAAGGGATCCATTCCTAGAGACATATAAACTACCAAAACTGAACCAGGAAAAAATAGACAACCTGAACAGACTTATAACCAATAAGGAGACTGAAGAAGTCATCAAAAATCTCCCAAAAAGCACGAGTCCAAGACCAAACCGCTTCCTGGGGGAATTCTACCACATATTTAAAGAATTAATACCTATACTCCTGAAACTGTTCCAAACAATAGAGATGGAAGGAGAACTTCCAAACTCATTTTATGAGGCCAATATTACCTTGATACCAAAACCAGACAAAGATTCCATCAAAAAGAATTACAGACCAATATCCTTGATGAACATGGATGCAAAAATTCTCACCAAAATACTAGCCAATAGGATTTAACGGCACATTGAAAGGATTATTCACCAGTACCAAGTGGGATTTATTCCTGGGATGCAAAGTTGGTTCAACATCCACAAATCAATCAATGTGATTCAGTACATTAATAAAATAAAGAACAAGATCCATATGATACTCCCAATAAATGCTGAAAAAGCATTTGATGAAGTGCAGCATCTTTTCTTGATCAAAACTCTTCATGGTATAGGAATAGAGGGTACATACCTCAATATCATCAAAGCCATCTGTGAAAAACCCACAGCAAATATCATTCTCAATGGGGAAAACCTGAGAGCTTTTCCCCTAAGGTCAGGTACACAACAGGGCTGTCTACTATCACCACTGCTATTCAACATAGTACTAGAAGTCCTAGCCTCAGCAATCAGACAACAAAAAGCAATAAAAGACATCCAAATCAGCAAAGAAGCCAAATTCTCAGTTGATGATATGATACTTTATGTGGAAAACCCAAAAGACTCCACTTCAGAACTGCTAGAATTCATACAGGAATTCAGCAGTGTCAGGATATAAAATCAATGCACAGAAATCAGTTGCATTTCTATACACCAACAGCAAAACAGAAGAAAGAGAAATTAAGGAGTCAATTCCATTTACAATTGCACCCCAAACCATAAGATAGCTAGGAATAAACCTAACCAAAAAGGCAAAGAATCTGTACTTAGAAAACTATAAAGTACTCATGAATGAAATTGAGGAAGACACAAAGAAATGGAAAAGCATCCCATGCTCATGGATTGGAAGAACAAATATTGTAAAAATGTCTATGCTACCTAAAGCAATCTACACATTTATTGCAATCCCTATCAAAATACCATCATTTTGTTAAATAAATAAAACAAATAATCCTAAAATTTATGTGAAACCAGAAAAGACCCCAAATAGCCAGAAGAATGTTGAAAAAGAAAACCAAAGTTTGTGGCACCACAATTCCAGACTTCAAGCTCATTACAAAGCTGTAATCATCAAGAGAGCATAGTACTAAAAAAAAAAGAGAGAGAGAGAGAGAGAGAGAGAGAGAGAGCGAGAGCACATAGTACTGGCACAAAAACAGACACATAGATCAATGGAACAAAATAGACAGCCCATAAATGCACCCTCAACTCTATGTTCAACTCATCTTCAACAAAGCAGTAAAGAATGTCCAATGGAAAAAAGACAGTCTTTTCAACAAATGGTATTGGGAAAATTGGACAGCCACATGCAGAAGAATGAAACTGGACCATTTGCTTACACCACACACAAAAATAGACTCAAAATGGATGAAAGACCTCAATGTGAGATAGGAATCCTTTAAATTCCTTGAGAAGAACACAGGTAGAAACCTTTTTAACCTCAACCACAGCAACTTCTTCCTAGATACATTGCCAAATGCAAGAGAAGCAAGGAAAAAAATGAACTATTGGAACTTCATCAATATTAAAAGCTTTTGCACAACAAAAGAAACAGTCAACAAAACCAAAAGAACTGACAGAATAGGAGAAGATATTTGCAAATGACATATCAGACAAAAGGCTAGTATCCAAAAATCTATAAAGAACTTATCAAACTCAACACCCAAAGACCAAATAATCCAATCAAGAAATGGGCAGAAGACATGAACAGACAATTCTCTGAAGAAGACATCCAAATGTCCAACAGACACATGAAAAAGTACTCAAGATCCCTCAGCATGGGGGAAATACAAATCAAATCCACACTGAGATACCACTTAACACCAGTCAGAATGGCTACAATTAACAAGTCAGGGAACAGCAGATATCGGCAAGGATGTGGGGGAAGGGGAACCCTCCTACACTATTGGTGGAAATGTAAGCTGGTGCAGCCACTCTGGAAAACAGTGTGAGATACATCAAAAAGTTGAAAATAGAGCTACCCTGTGACCCAACAATCACACTACTGGGTATTTACCCTAAAGATACAAATATAATAATATGATGGGACACATGCACCCAAATGTTTATAGCAGCAATGTCCACAATAGCCAAACTATGGAAAGAACCTAGATGTCCATCAACATATGAATGGATAAAGAAGGAGTGGTATATATATACAATGGAATACAATATAACCATCACAAGAATGAAACCCTGCCATTTGCAATGATGTGGATGGAACTGGAAGGTATTATGCTGAGAGATATAAGTCAATCAGAGAAAGACAATTATCATATGATCTATCTGATATGAGGAATTTGAGAGGTACTGAAGTGGTTCACGTGGAGAAAGAATAAATGAAACAAGATGGGACCAGGGAGGGAGAGGAACCATAAGAGATTCTTAATTTCAGGAAACAAACTGAGGGCTTCTGGGAGGTGAGGGGAAGGGATAGTGTGGCTGGGTTAGGGAAAAAATAAAAAATTAATAAACAAAAAAATATCATTAAGCAGAAACAGAGTTACCTGGAAGAGTTGATAATGAAACTGAAGGTAACTTTTATATTTCGAGAACTATTGCTAGGATATCTTGGGTAATCAAAAACTAAGCACCAAGGAAGATTTGTGGAAAATGTAAGTATCCTTCTGGGATTTCCAAAAATAATGTGGAGAAAGGAAACTAGTAGAAAATTGAAGTTTTCACAACCCAGGAAATTGGGTGAATAATGGCAAGAGTGGTCTTATTTTATACGTACAGCTGGTGTGGTCTGAGAAAAACTAGAGCTTACGTAAATAATTAAGTGGAGAAAATAATTGAACACTTCTTTAAAGAAATTACATTAAAAAGTTTTAGAACAAACGTAAAAAGAGCCTTGCAGAAAGACATTAACTTGTTGACTCTGCATTGCAAGATGGCATCCAGGGGACATAACCACAGTTGACCCATGAGCTGGACCTTAGCAATTGGATGATCCTTATCACTTCCACTGTCCTTGGAATGTGAGTTCTGCTTGACTTCTCACCCCTCACAGGCTGCTCCAAGGTCATAGCCTTAAGAAAATGATGTGACGTTGAGACCATCTGGGTGGTATATGTGAGTGAATGTAGTTAAAGAATCTATAGAAATGTTTAAGCTTGCCTCTTTCTTCTTTCACTCCTTGCTCTCCACCGATGAGGTGGCATTTTCTAATTACACTTGGGAAGTTTCCCAGGAGTTCATAAATCAACACTCTGACACTATCTACCCATGGACATGTCATTCCTTCCAGTGGTTACAGCTTGTGAAAAATGTTGCCTGTTTTGTTGAACCTTTGTCTCCCTACAGCAGTAGGATCATATCAGTTATCTTTAATTTAAGATATAAAATAAAGAAATCCCAAAACAAACGGAGAGGTTGACAGTAACTAGTGACTGTGTTAGCAATTATGTTATTTCTTACATGAGCTTATAACATAGGTGTTTGGTTACCTCTCTTCTCCCTTGTGAAGGAATGAAGCCTGGAGAGAACAAATTACAAGCCCTAAACCACCATGGCCTCTAGAGGAGCAGCTTGAGAATTTACCTTATGTCTTCTATTCCAGATCCTATCCTTTCCCCCTTTTCCCCACACTCTTTCTACTTTCTTCGTACAAAATAGAAAACTTTGTATGCAGAGTATTTTCCTCCAGCCACCAAATTCACACTTATGTCTGGCTCTGATTTTTCTCCCCTTTTTGTGTGTGGTTTGTAGTTTTCATATTACCAATGTCCAAATTTGGTCCAACCTGACATTTTTTGAAATTCTTCAGCCACTGAAGAAATAGTAGCTTTTATGTTTTAAAAGGATCACTTCCCATTCCAAGGCAGGTTGACCTGTCCCTTAGCCCTATGCTGAAGACAGAACAGCAGGTATTTGACTCCTGAAGAACTCCCCAGCTCATGACCTCATTTTCTTACTGCTTTCTGCTTCTTAACCTGAACCCTGACCCTGTTTTTGATTTACTTTTTGAACATGATCTGCTCATATTAACTCTTAACTCTTTGAAATGGAATAGTATATAATGTATTTACTTGTAGCAATGCCTTGGGAGCTTAAGCTCAGTTTCACTTTCTTTTTCTTGTAATGGATTTCCTACCTTGATTTTTAATAGGAGACACACTAAATTACATGAAAGTAAGCTCTATTAAGCTAGATTCTAGCGTAGGATATAATCATTTAAGTAAACAGGATAAATTTACTTATTTTGCCTGTGTTGTAGCACATATACAAAGCAAGCTATGTAAAGAAGATTTTTGAGAAAGAAGATGTTTCAAAGATTAAATACAGATAGGAACATTCTTCTCTTTCCCATAACCTATTGTGGAGAAGGGCTTTGATGAACAGTTCTCCCAATAAAGATAAAGGCTCTAAAGAATGTTCTTGAAACTTTGGGAGTTTTTCTAAGGTCTTAGAACCCTCTTGCTTGGAATTTCTGAACGTCTGGAGAATAAAGATGTGTCTCAGAGGGTCTTGTGCTGTGCTTAAGTATTGTCTGGAGAGGGTGGGGGTAGAAGCCCTACCCTGAATCCTGAGGCTTAGGGCAGGAACAAAAAAGAAGTTCTTAGAAGTTTGCATTATGCAATTCAGAGGACATAGAGTCTATCAGAGACACACACTGGAAGAACAACAGCACAGGAAATTTACCAAGTTAAATGACACACAAAAGATTTCACAGAGTGAACTGCTGGTAGGATCCAAGGTTAAATGCGACAGCCTTTCTCTGGAACTGGAGCAAAGGGAAGGAAGCCTGGGGAATGAATCATGTAGGCCAAGTGTCATGACTGCAGAAGCTATGTTTGGCTTCACTGTGAATATACAGATCATGAAGTCTTGAGATATCACTAGGTCAGGCAGAAAACATGCTTATTTTCACAGCATTTAGGCAAACTTGTCAGCTCATCATCACACATCCTCTTACGCTATTTTGGGCTAACCTAGCAAAATAAAATTCAGGGAGGAAGAAGGACTACCAGTGATTCTCTTCTTCCCTCTAAATGATTCTCATCAATTATAGGCTCTACCCAAACACTGATGGAAGGATTTTAGCTGGACAACAACTGATCATAATGAATACATATGAATCTGAATTCCTAAATATCTCTACAAAAAAGAGAGCTCAGTTTCAAACTTTAAATCATGAAATGGAAAAAAATGGACTTTTTAATATTAGTTCAATTCATTTTTCATACAAGAAATTGTCAAACAATAAGAAATCTTAGATTTATGTAAATAAGGCAAATTTACATTTAGATTGTAATGTAAGCTCATTAGAACATAAATATCATATGGGCAGGATTTTTGTTTGATTTTCTAACTACTGAATTCTCTGTCTAGAATAGCATTAGGTCCATATTAAGTATTCATCAAATATTTTTTAAACAAATTCTTGAATTTCCACCTATCTGATATTGATAAACCAGTATCATGTATGATAAGGGATATCAGCACAGATTCTGCAAGATATTAAGACATCAGGGAGACATTTTTATTAATGAACATCCTTATTTTAATAAATTTGATAACAGAGACAATATGAACAAATTCCTTGAAAACACAAATTTATAAGTTTGTCACAAAAAGTGAAATACTCCTATATTAGGTAAAGAAATTCAGTCTGTAGCTAAAAATCTTTTTTTTTCTGTAGCTAAAAATATTTACACAGGAAAATTTCAGACCCATATGATATCACTGGTAAGTTCTTTCAAACATTTAAAGATAAAAAAAGAAAAGTTATACCAATCTCAAATGACTTCTTTCAGAATCTAGAGGAAGAGGAAATAATTCCCAATTAATTGTATGAAATTATCATAACCTTAAAATTAATGCCTGATTACAACAAAGAAATTTGACAGACACAAGTACCAAAGCATGACACAAGTACTAAACATAATATTTGCAAATTAAATCCAGGAATATATAAACAGGAATAATTCATCTTGAGTAAATGGGATTTATTTGAGGATTGAAAACTTAGTTTAACATTCGAAATTAACCAATATAGTTTACACTATCAACAGAATAAAGAGAATAACAATCATCTCCATGAATGCAGAAAATATATTTAATAAAGTATAACACTTATTTGATTTAAAAAATGTTGAGAAGCTGGGAGTAGGAGAAAGGAATTTTTACCTTAATCTGTTATAGAGTATTTACTAAAAAACAATAGTTAATGTTATATGTAATACTTCCTTTCTAAGCCAGGAATAAGCAAGAATGTCCTCAATAACTTTTATCCACAATTATACTGGCAATCTTAGGCAATGCAATGAACAAAAAAAAATTGAAGGTATGAAATTTTTTAAAGCAAAATTTTAATTTCTGCCAATGATGTATCTAGAAAATTCAAAAGAACCTCTCAGCCATTAGCAATAATAAGTGAATTTAGCCTGGTTATTGGATGTCATGGCAGTACAGAATATATTGCATTTCTGTATATTCACAACAAACAATTCAAAAGCAAACCTAAGAATAACATGATTTACTTTGTTTTTTTATTATGTTATGTTGGTCACCATACATACCAACATTTAAAAGAATATCAAATACTTATGAGAAAACCTAGCAGAGATGTGTAGGACTTCTTGATTAAAGCTACAAAATATTACCAATAGAAATACCTATAAATAAATGAAAACATATACCTCGTTTATATATTTGTACAGTGCCAATTTTCCTGTGATTAACCTATGAATTCAACACAATACTCTCCCCTAAAAAAGAAAAAAATCAAATAAAGTTGTTGTGTGTGTTTGAAAAATAGTTGAACCTAATGGAAATTGAAATACTTTCTATAGTTACGACAAATTTCAAGTAAAAGTTATCATTCCCTGCTACATAGCTATAGAAAGCAAGACAATGTGGTATGGGAATGTGAATAGAAAATAACCCTACTGAACAGTAACCATTTGCTAGTCTCAGAACTCTTATAATAATTCTTCCTAATTAAGTTTGTTTTTTTTGTATGAGCTACAATAAATTAGGAAACCCATTATCCTTTTCTTCCACCAGTATCTCCAGGATGCTTATATAATCTAAGTACATTAAGAGAAAAACAACAGAAATTGGGCAGATACTAGAAATAGGCACTTAAAACATGGATAAGTGCAAGTGGTGAATAAAGATGTGGAGTTGTGCTGAAATGGAAGTTAAAACCATGATGAGTCCCATTTTGTGCCAACTAGATGGTTAGATTTCAAAAATTGGGTTATGACAGGGCTCTAGGAAAACAGGAGCCCCCTGTACCACTTGTCAGAGTATATTTTATAGATTGGCACCATTATCCTTCTGAAGATCAGATAGATTCAGATTAGATAAATCAAAAAGTCCTATGTCCCCATACTCCTGGGTTGAGAAATTCTCACATGTAAGCATAAATGTCCATCTATAAGATGTTCTATAGCAGTGAGAAGCATGAAACACTCTGGATATCTGTCACTGGAAAAACAGAAAAGAATATGGTATAAGCAGAATGAAATTATTTTCAAATGAGAAACAAATACATAGAGGCTAATATACTGGTATGCATCAGTCATACAAATATAATACTGACAAAGAGCAAAAGGTTAGATCTATATCTCAGTAACATCTAGACAAACTTCACATGCATGTACATAATTGACAGAAATAAAAATCTAACAAAAAGAGATATACATCAAACTTATTTAAATGGCTGCCCATTGGAGGGAGGAGAATATGAGTGAGAATTATGGTGAGAAGAAAGTAACCAAGTAAGTATAAAAGGAAAAGCACTTTGAACCAATGATTGTAGCATTTCACAAAATGAGGAGTTTTGTTAACTCAACTTCTTACCTGCCCTTGAGCTTAAAAAGACATCCCATCAATCAATCAGTAATGGCGTATCCAAATAACAATGCAAATGTCTTGATTTTCTATTGCTGTGTAAAAATTTAAGTCAGCGCAGTGACTTAAACAAATGCATACTTATTTTCTCATGGTTTCTGTGGGTCAAGAGTTCAGGTGTGACTTTGTGGGATTCTCTGCTCAGGGTCTCTTAAGGCTGTAAACTATTGGCCAGGCTATGTTTTTACCTAGAAGCTTGATAGGGAAGAACTGATTCCAAAGCAGATCTGGGTATAGGTAAAAGAAATTTTTTTTTCCCTGCTGCATGAGTGGGGTCTTCTTTTTCTCACTGTCTGCTGGCAAGGCTTTCTCTCAGCTCTGAAGATTACACTCAAGTCATTACCATTTGCCTTCCTATATGGGTCTCTCACAGCATCACAAATTCTTCAAAGCTGAAAAGGAGACTCCAGTTCTAGTCTCCCAAGACAAAATCTTATACAAGGAAAAGTAATCAGAGTAATGACATTCCTTCACCTTTGCCATAATGTCACCTAATCAAGGCAGTGTCATCTCATCACTTTTCTATATTTTGTTGGTTGGAAGCAAGTTCTGCCTACACTCAAGCACAATGAATCACACAGGACAAGATTTATCAGGGGTCATCCTAAAGTGAGATACTTCTAATCTACTTTAATTTACAGACAGATTTCCAAATTATATTCAGTGAAAAAGCAAGGTGCAGAACCATGTGTGTAATATATTATCAACTATGTTTAATAATTACATGTATGTGTTTAAATTCATAAATAATTTCTAAAAGGATGACCAAGAAACTGGCAACAGTGATCCTTTCTGCAGAGTCACTGAGCTGTGAGGACAGGGAAGGGAATAAAATTTAATAGTTATTCTTTTAAATAATTGTAATTTTGTACAAGCATATATACTAGCTTTTTGAAATGGATATAGTAGCTTTTCAAAAAATAAATAAGATTTCCTATAGAAAACTGACGTTTTAAAAATTGCAAAATGTGTGAGATTGAATAATATATACACTAAAATCAGAAACATCTCAAGATCAAATATTTTCTTCTTATCTAGAACTGCATATGGCAAGAGAATGAAGATATGTTTGTAATTACGGTCTTTTGAAAATCAAACTCTAAATATAAAAAGATTAAGTTGCTATTCATCACATGAAAGCAAATTTTAGGAGTCTAATTTTAGATTTAAGTTTAATTAATATTTAAATTAATTGATCATTGTTAACTTCTAGGAATAAATAATAAAAATTCATAAAACATAAATTTGACAAATCATTTTACCATATACTTTGAATAATATCATATATTTTATAGAGTCAATTATTAAGAATCACTCTACTTTAAAAAATGTTCAGTCGATCAATATTCAACTTGCATATATTGTAGTATGTAAATTAATGTGGAGATAGATTTTTACTTTTCAGGCATCATGGGCTTGGTATTATAGCATACATAGTAACACTTCTCAGGAGTCACCATCCCACTATATTATTACTATATTTACATTTCAGAGACTGGAGAGCATGTTTTTCATCTGTGTACTTTAATTATCTATCAGTGTGATTAGCTCTGAATTGATCCTCAATAAATATTTGTCAAGCATTCAAAAAATTTGTGATAGAAAATAGTTTGGTTTTCATAAAAACCTTTAGGTACAATGAAATGATCAGTATTTGTCTGATAAAATATCATCTTTGACTCTGAATGCCTTTAAGAGTCTGAAAGCAACACTTATGCAGGCAAAATTCTGTCCATCATGTGAAATATAGCCTCTACTTTTTCAGTTATCTCAGTATAGTGATACCTAGGTTAGGAAGTCATAGGGAACAAAGCTACTTTGAACAATTTCAGCCTGAGAATATGATAAAGTTTGGCTCTCCTGTCACTAGACCAGAATAGTAGTAACTTAGAGCAAACGGGAAAATGCTACTAACTTAGATGTATTCTGTGTTCTCTAGATACAGTAGTCTCCCCCCTCATCTATGGAAGATGTGATCCAAGAACAGCAGTGGATGCCTAAACTACAGATAGTACCAAATCCTATATATACTGTGCTTTTTCTTATATATATACTTATGACAAAGTTTAATTTACACATTAAGCACAGTAAAAGATTAACACAATAACTAATAACTAGTGAAAGAGAGTAAGTACATCAATATACCATAATAAAAGTTACATGAATGTAGTCTCTAACAAAATACCTGTACTGTCCTCACCCTTCTTCTTGTGAAGACATGAGGTGATAAAATGCCTACATGATGAGATGAAGTGAAGTGAATGACACAGGCATTGTGAAACAGTGCTAGGCTACTGTTGATCTTCAGATGATACATCAAAAGGAGGATCCTCAGGACTGTGGTTGACCTTGAGTAGCTGAGAACACTGATAAGGGGAACTGCTATATTCTTAAGATCACATGTTTCTTTGTCAGGCCACTTTTTCAGGTTTCAGATAGGCGATTCCTTTGCCTCTGTAGATACTGAAGCTTCTCAATTAGTAGCATCACAGAAGCTCATAGGCATACAAGCACATGGGTATCTATATGGGTGTGTGTGTGTGTAAGTATGTGTAGCTTAGGTATGTAAATACTTCCTAATTTTTATTTATGGTTTTACATCTTTCACACATATTAAGTTGTATGTTTCTTATAACAGTGTTTTAATGTAGAATCCATTTTTACCCTCACTTGAGGAATCTGAAGCACAGAAGGGTAAATAACATCCCTGTCTCTTAGGAACTAAAAAGTGAGAGTGAAATTCAGACTCAAGCAGTGTGACACCAGAATCCCAGCTCTGAACACTGGCCAAATAGACTCTCTCAATGTGCTAAAGCCCTCTGCTTGGGATAACCACACTCAGGAATTAGACTCTCTGAGTAAATTTAGCCTATTCACTAATAGATGGGATGGGAGAGGAGAAATCCAATCATGGAACACAACTCTACTCTGACTGAAATTTTTGATAACAAGTGTGTCATTGAAATACCTCTTTTAAGCGGTAGCATAACTCTTTTGAAAATATCCAAGCTGGGAAGCCTTGTCCCACAAATGTACCTCAGAATCATCTGCCTTGCTTATCTTATAAGCTTCCTGATTTTTAATAGACTTCTCAGCCTTTCAAGGAAAAAAAAAATCTGCCTTGCACTTATGTGGTGTTTGCATTTCAAAGTATTTTATTATCACTCTGCTCTAGATTTACTGTCAGAGAAATGAGGGGAATAGGAAGTATGTATCGGCATATGTGTCTGTGTTATGTTTATATGCTCTTTGTAAATCTAGGCTTAACTTACAAAGTAGGCGAGAAGTAGGTCTTATACTAAAAAAAAATAAACTCATAAAAATTAGAATGTATGTTTAAAAGGTACAATATTTCAATTACTTCATCATAAACAGACTATTAATTCTGCTTAAGTTTACTCCTTCACATCTCCCCAGCATGGGATATCCATTTTATCAAATAAATATCTCATTTTATTATAAAAAGGTAAAGGCGTGTTTCAAATAAAAGTCTCATTTATTGGCAAGTCTAAAGCCATCTTTCATTAATTTATACTTTGGTGTTTTCTTACCTCAATCCAGTGTATATGCATTGAAGAATACCCACTTTGCCTTTAAAATTCTGCTTCTTGATAGCACTCATCTTCCTCTATACATAATTGATTATAATTGCTATCTCTAGCTTTCCAGTGCTAAGCTCAATTCTCCTAGGAGCATAGAAGAGGGGTGTGGATGATGGCATGCTTTTAAGCACACAAAACTGTCGTAACATTAGTTCTAGCGGATACCCACAGACTCCAGAAGAAACAGGATACCTTTATAACACAGATGCTGTGTTCCCACCTACTGAAGCAGGGACTACTTTAGGACCAGAATGGCATTGTAAAATTCAGAAGCTTACATTGGAGTTTGCAGTAACAAGAACTGGAACCTGATTACTTTTGAAGCCAATAGTTTTTGAGAGAAAAATCTGGATATCATCAATTTGTAATACCAGAGTTTGTTGTGCAACTTGTAGTTTGCTTGGGGAAGTGCTCCTTTGTGGGGAGTTAGGACTTCCTTGATAAAAGCAGAACCATAAGAAATTTGGAAGGAGACAGAATAATGATGTTGGTAATGTTTGCAACCTCTTGGGTATGTGAGAGAATAAAAGTTTAGAGAGTGGCTTGGGGTTTCTTAGACCAGGAGGAGGAATGACCATTTCTATCGTGTGTCTGTATATACTCAGGAAGCAAGGCTTAGAGCCATGCATAGATTTATGTGCACTACCCTCGTGAAAAGCCCCTCCACAAGTCAATAAAAGTTGTCTGATTTCCTTAACTTTCTTTTTCAAGGGATCAGGACTGCCTCATTTCTAAGAATGGAAATACACACTTGGAGTCAGCATATATTTCATGTTGCTGAGACTGTTCCAAGATTTTCTCGGATCTTGATTTTTGCCCTTAGCATTTCTTGGCCCAGTGTGGTTTCTTCCCCTGCATTCTTTTCTCCTGGGTGTGCAAATGAGCCCCAGGATTTCTCTGTGTCCATCAGGAATACAGAGGTTGTCAAAAGCCCTCCAGACAGAAACCTATTTGACTTTTGCTGAAAGGGAAGAGAAACAGGTTCCTTAATATAACTCTCACTTTTAGAATAAGGCATAACCATAAATTAGTTAATAAATCCCTACTGAATATGAGGGTCAAGATAAGGAGAAGGATGTTTTTAGAACCAACATATCCGGGAAATACATTCCAATGAGTATTGCCCTCTTCAAAGTAATCACCCAAAGAGAATGTTCTCCATTTTAACAATGCTGCCATAGCTCAAAACTGTGTTGAATCTGTTTTGGAATTGCCTTCAAAGTTAGTTTACGAGCTACATAAGAAAACCAATACTTTATGGTTATACCTCATAAAGTTCCATAAAGGGAATAGGAAAAACAAAGTGAAACAAATGGGGTGTGGTTTTGGCCATCCATAAAATCAACCAAAAAGATAGGCTTTGTATCCTTCCCGGAACACTGATAGCTGATGTTCCTTTGGATATGAAGTAAGAAAATATAATATGCAGGTAAGTTATTTTTAGAAAAGTATCTGAGGCAGCTGCTCTTTCTGCCCACGGGTTTTGCCCTCGTGCTTTAATAAAATCACCTTCTTGCACCAAAAAAAAAAAAAAAAAAAAAAAAAAAAAGAAAGAAAGAAAGAAAAGAAAAAAAAAGTACCTGAGGTCTGGGTACCTATGCAATGAGGTATGTTTTTAAAGTATATTTTTAAAGATTGTAGATGGGTTTGATATTACTCATATTCACCTGTATTTCAAAATTGTTTGGTTGTCCTCTTAGAACCATTAGTGAGATTAAAAATCTTTCTATTAAAAAAAAAAAAAATCTTTGTATTAGGGGTGCCTGGGTGGCTCAGTGGGTTAAAGCCTCTGCTTTCGGCTCAGGTCATGATCTCAGGGTCCTGGGATCGATCAAGGCCCACATTGGGCCCTCTGCTCAGCAGAGAGCCTGCTTCCTCCTCTCCCTGTGCCTGCCTCTCTGCCTACTTGGGATCTCTCTCTCTGTCAAATAAATAAATTTAAAAAATCTTAAAAAAATTTTTTTAAATCTTTCAATTAGGAAAGTGATCTACTCCTATGTAAATAACTCTAATGGTTTAATTACCTTTACCTACATGGCTCACTACCTAACTTTAGGCCATTATTGATTACCTTTTTTACTGTTGTTCTCTTTAACTAGAATCTCTGTCTCTACCCCATTGCCTAAACTGTAGACATGATAATCTTTCTAAATCATACATCTCAATGTGACACTTCCTGTTAAAATCTTTTAGTGACTACCTTTACCTTCAACAGGGAGTTTGTTATTTAACATGATATTCAAATATTTTACAACCTGTTTTCTTCTAGACTTTAGATTGATGAATGTAGTCATGCCATAACCCCATTTAGAAGAAATGCCCTCTGGACTTGCTTCCAGGAAAACACTGTTCTCTGCCTAGTCTCTAGAACTTCATACATGTTTCTCATTCCATGCTACCTAATATGTCTATCCAAGATTTTAGTGTACAAAATAGCTATCATCCCCCAGTGGTCTTTCTTATTCTCAGTAGAAGATATAGAACGTATCTTTCTAGCAGCAGTTTTTATTAAAGATACCTAGTGTGCATTATTTAAGATGCGGATTACTTGGACATCCCTAAAGGCCATAAGTCATTAGGTGTGTTATGCCTAAGAATCCATATCATTTAAAAAACATGCTGGGGATTCTAATGTATATATTAATACCGCACTTTGAAAAACCCTCTTGGGTACTCCCTACATGCTCTTAATCAGTGTAGGAGAGAATTTGGTCCTCCTCTAAAACATCTATTATCGTGGGAGTAGGGAGGGAAAAAATGAAACAAGATGGGACCAGGGAGGAAGACAAACCATAAGAGACTTTTAATCTCAGGAGACAAACTGAGGGTTGCTGGGGGGTAGAGAGGGAGGGATAGGGTGGCTGGATTATGGAAAAAATAAAAATTAATAAAAAATAAAAATAAAGCATCTACCATGAATAGATGATTAAGCAGAGCATTAACAAAACAGTAAAAACCTGGAAAGGAATTGTTTTAATTCTCATGAAAATACACAGGCCCTATTATGTTATCCTTAACAATGTTATCCTATTGTGGTAGCTAGGGCTAAAAGATGGTTGCAAATAATTATATTCTCCCTTGTGCATGCATATCTCTCCTCCCATCAGGAGGTCAAGTTTATAGTCATCTCTTTGAATCCAGGCTGGCTCTGTGACTGTTTTGAATGATATAATGCAAAAGAATACTTTCAAAGATTTCTGAGGGTAAGCAAGGATTACAAAAGTCTGGAAGTTTCAGCTTCATTTGTTTCTGGATACTTCTTAAAACCCAGATGCCTTGCAATGAGAAGCCCAAGCCACAGGGAAGGGCTGTGTATATGTGCTATGGCCAAAAGTTCCAAACAAACTTCCAATTGACAGTCAACATCAACTGCGAGTCAAGTGAGAGAGCCATCTTGAACCACTGCAGCTCTATGTAGCCCTTGCAAGATGGAAGACCTAGCAAACATCAGGAGGAGCAGAAGACCATCCAACTCAGTCCAGTAGCACAGAACCTTGAGAAATAATAAAATAGTATTTCTTTTAAGTCAGTAAGCAGTAATAGATAACAAACTCACATCCATCTTTCCTTTTCTATACTAATGCCACTTAATATATAAAACTAGTCCTCTAATTTTGAAAGGCAATATGACCATTAACTGTACTCATTACTTGGAGCTAATATGGAGCTTTTTATGGGCCATTTTTAACATCTAGTTGATCCCTTCTGCAGTATTTTATCCTTCTGAAACTCAACATTCCCCAAACTAGCGCTTTGTGAATTATTTGAGGTCAAAAATTCTGGAATATTCAACAGTGATTTGATATCATGATTGAAAGAAGAACCCTGTGAAAGGTAGCATTGTAGTGCACTCTTTCACTGACATTTTCTGATTCATTCTCCCCATTCTCTCTCTCCTGCTTCCTCATCTCATCTAATAAATTCTTGTCTCAGTACTTGTATCCCAGAGAAATCTCCCTAGTCTTTGTCTCAAGCTCTGCTTTTAGGGGAAATGAAATTAATTTACTTATTTAAAGCTAATGTAAATGGATTATGGGAAGGTTGTTTGTATCTACCCCAAATTCATACATGGAAGCCCTAATCACCAGTGTGGCTGTATTTGGAGAGGCGCCCTCTAGGGAAGTAATCAAGGTTAAATGAAGTCATAAGGGTAGGAACCTAATCCCATAGAACTGGTGTCCTTATAAAAAGGGCAACAGACACTAGAGAACTCTCTGTATTCACAGAGGAATGTGAGGAATGTGAGGCCATGTGACAGCACAGCATTCCTTTTTGTCTTCCTGAGTCCCTAAAAACTAATCTTGACAATTTTGACCAGTTTTGCTTGTCCTTGAGCCCCTGCTAGACAGAAAGTTGTTTCATAGCCTCTTCGTGTCCTCTTGGAAAGCACACAGCCCTCATAAGGCTTTCTAAGAGTTTTTGCTTCTAGCAACACTCATGATAAAATTTTATGATAAAAGAAGAATTTTTGCACTGAATTTTTAATTCATAACCCATAATTTGTTTATGATATAGTCCTACTTAACTTTTGTTCTTCCATCAATTCAACACTCACTGTTCTGCTTTATTTTTCCCCTCCCACTAAAAATTAAAGTTGTTACATTAGTTCTCTATTCTCATGGAAGGTGTTTTCCTATCCACTGTCACAGTTATTAAGGGAACTCTGAGATCACTTTGGATGGTGTGATTTAAGTCAGGTAAAATATCAAGAAGTTTTGACTTCTATTTCATCCCTTATGCAGTATCTTGTCCTTTAACTCAACATGCCCCAAATAACTCTTTGTGAATGTCACCAGATCTGAATTCATAGCAGATGCCTTCCCTCAATATTTCCAGCACCAAGCGTTAAAATTTAGTAGGCCTATAATTCCAGGTCCCTAAGGGCCTTTAGAAAAGTACTTTCACAGGGCTCCTGGGTGGCTTGGTCAGTTAAGTATCTCCCTTCAGCTCAGGCCATGATCCCAGGGTCCTGGGATTGAGTCCTGCCTTGGGCTCCCTACTCAGTGGGGAGTCTGCTTCTCCCTCTCTCTCTGCTTCTCTCCCCAGCTTGTGCATTCTCTCTCATTCTCTCTCTCTCTATCTCTTTCTCTCTCTCTCTCTCTCTCTCAAATAAATAAATAAACATTTAAAAAAGAGAAGTACTTTCACAGACCCATGTAGGATAAGATATAAATAGATAATATTTAGTATTTGTTTTCTCATTGGCATACAGTTAACTTTTGCTTTTTAACATGGAAACTTATAAAAGTAATGCCATATACTAGAAAATAGATTAATGATGCTATGTAATACTTATTGCTGGATTCTAGATGCTATATTAAAAAGTTTATGTATATTAAATATAATTTTAAAAATCATCTTTTAAGGTACATGATTTATTATTTTATTTTATAGTGAAGAAATTGAAGGTCAGACAGGCAGAATAATTTTTCTCTAATTTCAGAGACAGAAAGTGGTAAAACTGGGATGTGAATTTCTGATTATTTTAATAAATCATGTTGTCTTTTTACTTATAACAAAATAATTATGACAAAATAGTATATAGTTTGATATTTCAGGCAAGCCCATGGTAAAAATATTTCTGTCAAGAAATTATTTGGTGACTTCCATTCACAGAAGTTATGGTTTCTGCTAATAGAATATAAGTTTCTATCAAATGGAAGGAAGTGAGCCTCTATCATGTGGTTGTAAGGGAAGTATATTACTCAGTATAAAGAAGAGAGTTGGTCTTGGGTTTCTTATTTGTGAAATAAATTTTACCCTTCTATGATTTCATAGTAGAATAAGAAGTTAATGAGTGTTATGAAATATCCATTCACTGTGATCTCATTTTCATTGTACAATCATTTTTTTAATTTTTTTTATTGTACAATTCTTAAAAATGAGATTTGTAATTAAAGATTACAAGTGGTTCTTAACTCTCACATTTTCTACTTAACAAATGATTTACCATGACCAGAGACACTCTGTCTTTTCTCCACCTGCCAGGAGTTAAACATTTCCTTCCTTCCTTTTTTCTTCACAGACTTTGGTCTTTTTCTATTTGATAACACATCATTAGCAATTTTGCAGGACTTTGTCTCATTCTGTTTTCTTTCTCACCTAAATAATTCCAAGTGAGACAAGGGAGGTGACAGGGGCTAGAGAGGAGCCAAACTTCCTGGATCATAGAGCATATTTGGTGGCTTGGAGAATAAAGATGTTACTGTGTGATTAACCAAAAAAAAAAAAAAAAAAAAAAAAAAGAGTTTCCTCTTTCTGCAAAGAACATTTCCTCAGAATATATCTCTAGTCTGGACACACAAAAAGCCAATAAAGGTATTTGTCCAGACACCTAGAAACTAAATAAACTTGTCAACAAATGGGATGACAAATATCACAAAATTGTGACACATCCTGCAGAAGAATGCAAGAGCACTAAATCCTGGCAATAAAATATTCCCAGAAGAGCCAGGTTAGGGCCTAAATAAAAGTTGTTGTCTCTCCTCCTCCTCCTCCTCCTCCTCCTCCTCCTCCTCCTCCTCCTTCTTCCTCCTCTTCCTCTTCCTCTTCCTCTTCTTCTTTAAATAAATAAGATTTTGTACTTAATCTATTCAATAATCCAATAAATGATTTCATGGGTTTGAAAATACTGTTTTATGATATATGATCAGATTTTAAAAATACATGGCTAAATATCCAAAGTCATACAGCAAGTTAGAAGAACAGAAACCACTTCTGCAGAGTTAGATTTCTTGACAATTTTAAACTTTCCCTTTGCATTTAATGCTTCTCTTGCCCATTGTTGCTAGCAGCAAAATTTCTTAGAAAGTCTCAGGAGGGTTGTGTGCTTTCCTCAAGTATTAAAGGACAGAGAGAGGCTATAGAATAACTCCCTGTCTAGCATTGTCTCAAGGACAAGTGAAACCCTTACCAAACCCATCAAGAAAAATTCACAGAGACTCAGGAAGATGAAAAATGGAACAATTCTTATTAGCCATCTGTATGTCTTCTTTGGAAAAAACATTTACTCAGGTCATCTGCCCCTTTTTAACTGGATTATATTTTTGTTTTTGTTCTTTTAGTGTCGAGTTGCATAAATTCTTTATACATTTTGGATATTAACTGCTTATTGGATACGTCATGTCTAAATATTTTCTCCCATTTAGTGGGTTTCCAAAGAAGACATGCAGATAGCAAACGGACACATACAAATATACTCATCACTAATCAACAGGGAAATGCAAATCAAAACCACAATGAGATTCCACCACACACCTGTTGGAATGGCTAGACTAAAAAACACAAGAAATAACAAGTATTGCTTAAGGATGTGGAGAAAAAGGAACCCTGTATACTGTTGTTTTGAATGTGTAAATTGGTGCAGCAACTGTGGAAAACAGTAGAGCAGTTACTCAAAAATATTTTAAAAAGAAAGAAAGAAAGAGGTACTGTATGACCAGGTAATTCCACTGTAAGATAATCCCCAAAGAAAATGAAAAATCTATTCATGAAGATATGTACCATTATATTTACTGCAGCATTATTGACATTAGCCAAGATGTGGAAGCAACCCAAATGTGCATCAATAGATGAATTGATAAAGATGTGGTATAGATTACAGATAGATATGATGGAATATTGCTCAGCCATAAAAAAAGGATGTGATCTTGCCATTTGAGACAATGCGGATGGACCTATAGGGTATTACGCTAAGTGAAACAAATCAGAGAGTGAAAGGCAAATGCCCTATAATTTCACTTACACATAGAATATATATTTAAAAAAAACTAATGAATAAACAAAGAAATAAAAAAGAGAATCAGACCTATAAGTACAAAGAATAAACTGATGATTGCCAGAGGGAAAGAGTTTTGGGGGATGGGCAAAATGGGTGAAGGGGAGTGGGAGATACAGGTTTCCAGTTATAGAATGAATAAGTCATGAGAATAAAAGGTTCAGCATAGGGAATATAGTCAAAAGTATTGTAATAGTGTTGTATTGTGATGAACACTTGTGGTGAACAGAGCAGAACATACATTGAGGTCCAATCCCACTATGTGTACACCTTAAACTAATTGTAACATTGTGTGTCAACTATACTCAAATTAAAAATATTTTTTTTTAAATGGAATGGTCTCTTGGGTCTAAATTAAGATGTGAGACAAGGTGGTAGAAAATTGGACTTTTACTACCTCTTTTGATTTAATGTAATTGTTAATGTTATTTTTATAGTGAACATTCACTGCTTATATAAGAAAAAAGAGAGGTTGAGGAGAAAATATTTCCATTTTTACACCACAAGAAAAGTTCCTGCTACTGGAGATTTATAAAGTGAAAAGTGGGGATGTGAGGTGTGCCTGGTGGCTCAGTCAGTTAAGCATCTGCCTTTAACTCAGGTCATGATCCCAGGGTCCTGGGACCAAGACCCACCCACATCAGGCTCCCTGCTCAGTTGGGAGCCTGCTTCTCCCTGCCACTCCCCTGCTTGTGTGTGCACTCTCTCTCTCTCAACTGAATAAGCAAAATCTTTAAGACATCAAATAAATAAAGTGAGAAGTGGGAGTTCCTATGAGTAACTTTCCTAAAAGACCTACAAAGCTCACTTGAAAGCCTTTACCTTCTCACTAGTCTCTCTTCCACTGCATTCCCATTTCCTCTTCAGAAACCTGGTGCTAAGTGCAGCTAGCTAAGTCAGCCTCTAAACTAATCACAGAAGATGTTCTCTTGCCTCTATGTCCATAATCACAACATAGTTTCTCATTAGAGACTGAAGTAAAAAAATGATACTTTCTATCTCACAGATATCTCTAGTCTGTGTTACTTACCCATTTTGGATAGTGCAGAACATTCTGGTCTTCTGAATTTCATAGCACATATCTTACTGCATTCTATAATAACCCTGTTTCCTCCATCAGGCTATGAGCTTCTGGAGGTTAAACTGATTTTTATCATCTTTGTATTCTCACTGTACAATACAATGAGTGACTTAGACTAAATGTATTATCAAATCTGTTCAATCTGAAAGAAGCAAGGAAGGGATGGGAGAAAATCGGGATAAAGAGACAAAGAAGAAAGAACAAACACTGTTATACATTGTGGTTATAGATTATTTTATGGCTTGATTAAACCCAACTTAAGAACATGATATTAAAAGTACTTGGACATTATAACTATATAGTAATGCGTTTGTGAGAAATCCATCTCCATATTGCAACACATATGCACATACACATATATGAGACCTGCCAGTATTTTAGGTTTGTTAGTGTAATGCTTATTAAAATTGCTAAAACATTTTGATTTTAATTGTTCTAATATTTTTGAAATGAATCAAGTCTAAATATAGACTTTAATCATAATAAACATGGACTATATATTTTTGCTTATAGATGGTAGGCACATACCAAACCAGAAAGTCTTTATACAGGGCATTGTATTTTACCCTCAATCATTAATAAATTATCCAATTTCCATCAATTCCATCATGAAGTTGGTTAAAATCATATTAATATGATTGATGTCTGATAGATTTTATTGGTATTAAACATTAAAATGACAGAGAGCGAGAAGGATATTTTTTTTCTGGGGGAATAAAAGTAAATTCCAAGATTTTCTCCAATTGCCATTTCTTTTATTTTACTTCTGCAGTTGTGTTTTATTTAACTTTAATTCCTCCCATTGCAACTTAAGCTTTTTCTGCTGTGCTCTCCTTGATGAAGATGGAAAACAGCTGGCTGCCAACAATACTTTATTTACCCCTAGTCTTTTCTCAAAACAATATGAGGTTCATTTTTTTTTTCATTCTCCACCTGACCTGTTTTCTGAAGTGACTTGAAAGTGTAAAGAATAGACTAGAAATTGTAAAGTCTTTTAATTAGTCTATCAGGTACATGAATTTCTTTTAATTAAGTACTTTAATAATTTAGGTTGTGTTGGGATGACAGGGATTCCTCTGAATAAAATGATATGCAGAGAGAACTAAATAGACATATCTTCTCTACTATACTAGTGTTTATTTTTCTCATAAGAACTGTAGCTATAGTTTTACCTAAAGAGAAGGTGAAAAACAACCCTGATAATTTAGTGATCATTTATACATACCAAATCATCTTCTCATTAGGGAGGAGAGGAAAAAAGTATGAATTGGGAAATCTCTAAGTTCTAGTGAAATTCCAGTAATTTAAATCCACTAATTCATTAGCCCAGCTCTAAGTCTGACTAGAAATATTTACATTGAAAATTTGTGTAATTAGCAGAATCCTTTATGTTTAGTAACTACAAAATAGTCTTTGGAAAAATAACCAATATTCACATTTCTTAAAATAAACAATGCAATTATGTAATATGACTGTGATCATTTTAATATGAAAAGGTGTTGTCCTGTCTCATTAGATGTGGTATAGTCTCTAGGGTTATTTTTCCAATGCTTCACCATCATTAACTTGAGCGTCATTGTCCTACACCTGGGCTCTTTCACTAGCTTAGATATCAGCATTTACTGGAGGACTCTAACCAGATGCAGCAAGTAGCAAAGATGTCACATGCCATGTGGGACTGTAATATAGTGCACCTGACAAACGGCAGAGCCCTTGGAAACAAGGCTTAATGGTTAAATGAGTGCAATTAAGTGTGCTGTTACATCTTTGCTGTCCCAGAGTATGAGAATGCTTAATGTGACTCATCAGCCCCATTCCAAGTTCCAGACACTTAGAAACTGAATGAGCATAAATAGCAAAAGCCACAGTAAATCAGTTGCACAAAAGAATTTATAAATACAAAAAATGATAAGCAATTTTGGTCTCTTGGTTTCTTTTCAGTAATGCAGCTTAGCATTAGAATCATTTCCAATTCAACGCATTTAACTTTGCTCTATTACAACTTCATAAAAATGTTATCTACCTTTGCTAGGACAAAATAACCATTTGTAAGCCATATCTTCTCAGGGAGGCCAGGATGTCTTTCAATTCCACTGCCAAACTCAAAACAAGATTGCTAAATTCAAGTTAAGAAATAGTTCTGCATTGACCTATGTTGCAACTTCTATCCAACAGTCATTTTGAAACAATCAATAGTACAGAGAGACTAAGTCTAAGATTACAGAAATTGCCCATTTGGGCAATCAGGACAAAAAGAGCTAGAACATCATTTTGTGCTTCTCTGATCAATTGTTGTCCTCAGGAAGAAAAAAAAGGAAAATATAAACTTCCTCAACTCACAGTCAATAAAACCATAATTTTAACTTTTGCAGAAAAAAAGAAGTAACATCGCAACCTGGTAAACAGAAAGGAAGATTTTAGACAGAAGGCCAAATGAACAACCTTGAAGAAGTTGAAAGAAAAAAATTAAGATCATCTGTGCTAAAGACAGTGAGGGGAGACCAAAAAAAAAGAAAAAAACAAAAGTAATTAACCAGCATTAGCATCAAGTCTTTCCATTACAGTACACAGAAAGTATTCTCTTGCTCTAAAATTTTTCTGCATGCCAGAAAACTTTTACTGGAAAACAGTAAAGAATGGGTGTCTATCATGATTCTCAATTTTAACAAAATTTAAAACTCCAAAATGTACTATAGAAATAGAATTATAAGGGGCAAAATCTGTACTACTAAGACTGGAAAAGACATTTTAGATTTGACTAGATTTCACCTGAAAGTATACTTGTCTATAAAATTATATGCATGATTAAAGAAGCTAAAGTAAAACTGAATTTAAAACTATAGGGAATAAGGGTGGCTGGGTGGCTCTTAACACTTAACAGTCGTTAAGTGTCTGCCTTCCCTTCAGGTCATGATCCCAGGGTCCTGGGATCAAGCTCCACATCAAGCTTCCTGCTTTGCAGGAAGCTTTTCACACTCCCCCTGCTTGTGTTGCCTTTCTTGCTGTGTGTCTCTCTCTGTCAAATAAATAAATTCTTTAAAAAAAAAAAAAAACTATAGAGAATAAATGTTATCCATTAGCTAGATTCCAAAGAAATCTGATAAATTAAATTACCATATGATTTTTATATATTGTCCAATGAGATTTATCTGGCATTTTATAGTGTGTCCCACAAAGAAAATTAGCAGTATACAAAATTAGGAGAATACAATTTCATTCATACCCGATACATGGAAATAGAAACAGAGCACACTCAAAGATGTCGGTCAAAAAAAAAAAAAAAAAAAAAAGATGTCGGTCAGATGCAAATGTGTATGGTGCTTGCTGGAGCAGTTGGCCTAGTTGATGAAACCTTCATACAGTTTTTAACCAGACTTTAGGTCCAAAGTCAGTTCATTGAGGAAGACAAAAACAAAAACCCCCAAAAAACAAAACAAAAATGAAAAGAAATACCAAGTTGAGAAAGCTCAATTAAAAAAAATGTATCAAATTCTAGACTGGTTCATTTAGTTCAGAAAAAATGCTTTTCGAAGAAAACTTTGAGCTCTCATATTTTTATTTCTGAAAGTTCAGATATATCATGAAGACTATAATTTAGATTTAGGTTAGTGTAATGGACAACCCTAGTTTTTATTTGTGAAAAGTAAGCTGGTCACTTAACAAATATAGCACAGTATGACTTTCATATCCATATTATTGAGTGAAAGAGGTGACTTTTATTTCTTGTTATATATTAATTAATGAAATGGTTAACAATCAGCATATGGCATATGGTGTTCCTTTTACACCACTGTGAGCCATGCCACAGAATGCTACATCACCCTTCTAAAAATGTTTTTCTTTCTCCTTCTTCCCCATATGGCATTCAATTTTAAAATAGATTTATCTGCATACACTCAGTGTCTCTAGTCAGTATGCCATAGTTGGAAATCAGGTGAGACTGAAAGATGAGAGCAAGTTCATATAAACCTTAGTTCCTAGCTGGGTCTGTGAATGAGGAATCTTATCCACCAGTATGTATCTCCGCAGAATGTGTAATTTCCACAGAAATCAACTGAAAACTAAACTCACTCATTTGCCTTGATGTCTAATTCTCCATGATGACAGAAATTAAGACTAAATAATTTAGGTGTAATCAAACTACTTAGTTCAACTCGTTTATCTATTCAAAAGCTTGACCTTTTGAATAGATATGCATTGAAATGCATGCATTGAAATGCATGCAAACAGAGCAAAGTCTGACATGGAATTTTGCCATGACTTCTAACATATAATGGTATTTTAAACTCTAAGACTCCATAATGGAGATTTATGAAGTGAATTAAATGGTAAGAGTGTCATTAGTCCTTACTTTTAGCCTCATACTCATTCTCAACCTGATTGAAGCAATGTTGTTTGATTAAAGACATTTGCCTAAGTTATACAGTCGAGTGTGTTTTGTCCATAAACAAAAGGATAAACATTTTCTACCAACTTTTGCTATGCTTAATTCTAAAATTTAAAGGGAATATTTAGCCTGAAAATTTACCGCTGCTGAGAGGACCTCATGGTAACAAATATTGGGTGATGGGTTTTGGGGATTGTTGTCCTCTCCTTTAGTTATGTATTTCTACTGAGGAGTTTTATAGACATCCTTTGCCCTATTTATACAAATAATAAATAAAGTCCTTTTTGGTAAGCAAAATAATTATATGTCATTATTTTCCTTTTAATAGACTTCATTCTTTAGAGAAATTTTAGGATTATAACAAAGTTGAACAGAAAATATAGAGAATTTCCATATACCCTCACCCTCATGCATATATAGTCTTCCCCGTGTTAACATCCCCACATTTATTATAGTTGATAATCCTCCAAAGATTATATTTTTAATACCCAAAGTCCATAATTTACATTGGTGTTCACCTTGGTGTTGCAGATTCTATTAGTTTGGGTAAATGCATAATGACCTGCATAATGACCTATTAGTTTGGGTAAATGCATAATGAACTGTAAATGCATAATGACCATTATACTTTTGTAGAGAGTAGCATCACTGCCCTAAAAATCCTCTGTGATCTGCTTATTCTTCCCCTCCTTCTCTATAAACCTTGGCAACTGTCTCCATGCTGTTGGCTTTTCCAGAATGTTCTATAGTTGCAATTATATAGTAGGTAGCCCTTTCAGATTGACTTTTTTTTTTTTTTACTTAATAATATGTATTTAAGTTTACTCCATGTCTTTTCATGGCTTTATCCTTTCTTTTTAGTGTTGAATAATATTTGATTATCTGTATGTACCAGTTGATTTATTCTCTCACCTACTGAAGGACAGACATCTTGGTTGCTTCCAAGTTCTGGCAATTGTGAATAAAGCTGCTATAAATATTTGTTTGTAGGTTTCTGTGTGGACATAAATCTCCATTTCTTTGACAAATACCAAGGAACATAATTGCTGAATTGTATGTTCAGAGTAAATTTAGCTTTGTACGATACCACCAAACTGTCTTCCAAAGTGGGTCTATCATTGTGTATTCCCATCGGCAGTGGATGAGAGTTACTGTCACTCTACATTTCTGCCAGCATTTGGTGGTGTCAGTGCTCTGGATTTGGGCCATTTTAATAGGTATGTAGTGTTATCTCCTTGTTGCTTTAATTTGCATTTCCCTGATTTTGTATGAGGTAGAGCATCTCTGTAGGCCATTCTTAATAGTGAATTGAATTATTTTTTATCTGTTCTTGCAGTACATGTTTCTGTCTTTCAATTGGGCCAAAATATTTTTTCCAGTTCTCTAGATATTATATATTTTACTTTTCAAGGTAGAAGACAAGAATAATTTATCTGAAACTCATTTATGCTCACATAATTTGTTCATAATTTTTCTTCTCTATCATGTTAAATTAAAATAATTTATTTAAAATAACTCTACTCATTTCTCTAATAGATTATGCATTATAAAAGGTCAGGAAATCATAGCATATTTACTTTTGTACCCCCATGGTATAAAACACAGTCAGTGAATGAATAAACACTATATATTATAGTGATAATATTGGTGATAATATAGAAAGTTTTATAAATATAAATATTAGAAATGGAAAACTATTTTAAAATGATATTACCTCACCTTTCCTATTATTTATTTTTAGTATAACTAAGATTAAAATAGAAAGAACATAAAATAAGAAGCAAAAAATTATTACAGAGACTTTCATATTGTGTATTTAGAAGTAGGAAATATGGTTTTTATGATTCTAAATGATCTTAATATCTGTACCTATAGAATTATAGTAAACCTCAAACTGAAAAATTTTAAAAAAGATATAGTATTGTTACCAATTAATATAGCCTTTAGAAAGGAAGACACATTATATATATTCATCCATTCATCATTGTGCAAGAATACATGGAGAATAAAAGATGAAATACAGCCAATGTCCTTATTATGCCTAAAAAGTTAGAACCAAGCAAAAAAAGTGAAGATACCAAAAGGAAGTTCTTTTTTTTTTTTTTTTTTTTTTTTTTTTTTTTTTTTT
>PITA01005627.1:0-108621 GCA_004023965.1 Spilogale gracilis | reverse complement strand
CTGTGTGACTCCTTTGAACTCAGGTGCCTCCTCTGCCCACCCCTCCAGGGCATTTCTAGAATGGCTCCTTGCCAAGGGCCAAGAGGGTGCTCTGGGGCTTCTCTGGCTCCTGGAGACATGTCCAGGCCTGTCCTAGGATCCCATTTCTCTCAGAGGGCCAAGCCACAGGGCTGCCACTAGCAAAAGGGAACCCTTCCCTAACTTTATCACTCACACTCAAGGCCTTCCCTTCCTTCTCAACCATTCTGGTCTGCCTCCGCTCTGGCTGACTCAGGCCAGGCCTCCTCACTTCCCGGAGCTAATCGCTACACCAGCTCCGGTGGCCCCCTGCTGCCACACTGGGCTTTTTACTTTGTTACTTGTTTAGTTTATTCTTTCTTTTTATAATATTTTATGCTTAAGTAATCTCTACACCCAATGTGGGACTTGAACTCACAACCCCAAGATCGAGTCACATGCTCTACAGTCTGAGCCACGAGCCCTAAAATATCCTATTTTAAACCCTGGAGAATAGTGAGTCCCAGGCTCAAAACCTTGCAAAGGGCTCCCCAATGCAGGCGGGATAAATCCAACCACCTGTAGTGGCACCTAGGACCTTCGAGGTCTGGCGCCCGCCCCCACAATCCAGCTACACGGATCCCCTCAAGGGCATGGCAAGTCACACTCCGGTCCCCTTCCAAATCACAGGTGCCCTTGAGCCAGGAAAGCTAGGCCCTCCCTTCCCCTTTCTTCTCCTGCTTCTTTTGCAAAATCCCAGTTCACTACGTGCATGGGACCAGACAGAATTCTAGAAGCGTGTTCTAACAGTCCTGATGGTGGCACGGAGCGGTGACTGGAACTTTCTGCTTCTTTTATGCTGTTTGAATATTGACTCTCTCCAAAAGAATTTTTTTTTTTTTTTTTAAGAAAAGAAAACGCTGCAAACCCTCAGCTCAGATGCCATCTCCTCTGGGAGTTTTCTTGGCCCTCTGGCCCTGATGAGGCTGCCTTCCCTCACCGCACAAATCATGCTGGCCTGGGGCCATCTGTGTCCTTCTCCAGACACTGAGCCCCTCAAGGGGCCCTCACCACAACTCGGGAGGGCCGCATGAGCACAGGGATGACCAGCCCATTTTGTAGACAAGAAAGCTGAGGCTCAGAGAAGGGACCTGGCCTCTCTGAGTCACACAGCAAGTCTGAGGCCAGGCATAGGCTACTCCTGAGCTCTTTCACTTGCCCCACGCTGCTTCTAAAATGGGACCTCCACTGGCCTAGCCTTGCTCCTTGAAGGCTGGTAGGCTGCACAGTAGGTCTGCGGCACTGCTACCCAAGGACGGGAACGGCAGCATCAGGGAGGTCAGCCCAGACAGGTTGGCAAGGTGAGGACTCACGATGTGAGCAGGGCGGGGCCAGGAAGTGAGGGCAGCACCCAGGACCCACCCTGCAGGCACCTGGTCTGCTCAGGTCTGCAGAAGATCCCTCTGACTGGAGAGTGATGACAGTGAGATCTCACCACCCTGGTCAAGGGGGGCTGGAGGGCAGACTCTCTAGAGTCCTGCATCCTAGAATCTCAGAAAGGAGGGCAGTGAGGGAAGACCCAGGCACCCAGCTGATGACCAGGACAGCCAAGGCCTCCCTGGGAAGAGGCCTGCTAGGGTCCCTCAAAGTGGCCGCCAGAGGGCTTTCTGTCCTTTCAGGCCCTGTGCAGACCAGGGCCCAGCTGGCTGCTCTGGGAGCCTCTGAGGAGCCAGCCTCTCCCCCACGCCTCAGAGAGAGCTCCTGCAGCAGCGCCCCCCCCCCCGAGAGTCCCGGGGGGCCTGTACTGGATACTGTCCAGGCCCTACATAGCCATGCAGAATGGCGGGAGAACATGAGTCAGGAGCCTAGAGCTGCAGCCCAGCAAAGGGCTGGCCTCTGTGCCCGGCCTGTGTGGAGGAGTGGCTGCTGAGCTACTCCAAGTCCCCAGACACCCAGCCACAAAGCCCCATCAGACAGAAGGCACCAGCTCCTCCACCAGCGGTCTGCCCTCCTGAGGGCGCCGAGGCCGAGGCCTAGGCCGGGAGGCATTTATGACAGGCCCAGAAAGACCCTAAGTCCATGCGGCAGCACAGCATCGCCTCCCGATCCTGAGGAGGGCCCCAGGTTCCGGGGGCCGAGTAGCTTCTCAAAGGGCATCCTGATGCTCCCAGCCTAATCGTGCCCTCTTCTGAGGGTTTTGGGAGGGATGCTGTGCTGGACAGCAGCTACGCAGCCAGGGAGAGAGGACTGGGGAGGGAGGGGCCACAGCAACACCGCCCTGGCCTCCCAGCCTCCTTACCACACTTCCCCCTTCCCTCCTTGCACCTCCCACCCCTGAGTTCTCTCTGCTCTTCCCATGTATGCAGACTTCCATTCATGGCCTGTGCACACTCTTTGTTCTGTCCGGATCACTCTCTCCTGAGTCTCTTCCCCTTTCTAAACTCTTACTCATTTTTCAGTCTCACCTTATTTGTCAATTCCTCCAGAAGTCTTCCTGGCTCGCTCTCCTCCAGTCCCCTTAACCTGCCCACCTCTGTGGGCCACAAACCTGGGCTCTTAGAAAGTTCTCAATAAACATTTGTTGAATGGGATGAATACATGAACGAATAAAAGCCACTCTCAAAGCATGTGGTCGTCTCCCAAACCTAGTGGGAAGGTGACTTCTGCCCAGCACTGGCCTTCCTCCCGAGAGGGCGTCCTGCGACGGTGCTGGCTGTGTGTGTGTCCATGTGTGTCCAGGCCACTCACCTCTTGCTCAGCTCCTTCAGGGCCCCACTTCGGCACAGGCTCAGGTAATCCCCCAGCAGCTTCAGCTGCTCCCGGCATCTCCGGACGAGGCGCATCTGCTCCACGTGCTCGTACAGAGAGGCGTTCACCAGCTGCAGGTTGATGAGGGGCTGGGCCCGGATCTGCGTCAGGAACCTCAGGGCCGGCCGGCAGATCTGCAGCGCCACCAGACAGTGGGGACGGGACAGGATGGCCGTCTGGTGAGTGCCTCTGGGACAGGTACCGTCTTACCAACTCTCTCACTGGCCAACCCCCACCCAAGGGCACCATCTCCATTCTACAGATGAGGGAACTGAGGCCCAGGGGTGAAGGGACCTGGTCTAGGTCCGCAGCACATAAAGATCAACATGGGAACGCAGGTAACCTAAGTCCCAAACCCACTCCTCCTCCACGGCACCCGCTGTGGCCTCTCTCCCGCTGGGCCCACAGACCCTTCCCATTCTTTCCCATCTTCCCAGCCCCCATTTTCCTTCTTAACGGAAACAGGCACTGGCCCAAGGCTTCCTCAGGAACCAGGTGACTGTCTGAGTCCGGCTCCAATCACAGGAAGCCACAGATCAAACCAGCTTAATGAGATTTCCCAAGGCCCCTAGCTCTTGCCTGCAGCGCCAACCAAGGCCCCCTGAGGCCCCGTGTGAAGGTGTGCGATCAATCCCAGCCTCTCCAGTTCGCGGGTGTTGGTTCTTCCCTCAGCCCTGACGCTCATGCCAAAGCTACTTACTAAGCACCTACTATGTGTGGGTCTCAGTCACATCCTTTCCTCATGCTTATGACAAGCTAACAGTAACGGGGAAGATGACATTATCCCCATTTTACAGATGAAGAAACTGAGGCTCCCAGAAGCTAAAGTGGCTTATCTAATCTACCTGCAGAGAGTGGAGCCCAGGTCTAAACTGAGGTGTGGTCTCTGCACACCTGGCCACCTCACTAATGAGGAGCCCCTCCCCGCTTCAGTGTCCTCTACACTGTGACAAGGATGGGGCCGCTGGGATGTTCTCCACCATCAGCTACTGTGCAGTGCTTAGGAGTCGGGCTTTCAGGTCAGAACTGAATTTGAATCCTGGCTCTACCACTTCCTAGCAGTGTAATCCTGTGACTTTTAACCTCTGTGACTCAGTTTCCTTGTCTGTAAAATAAGGAAAATAAAAACAACTCCCTTATGGGATTATTTTGAGTTTAGATAAAAACGTATCCCATCCTTAGGAATGGGAGCTGCCTTCAGACAATGAGTGCTCGTGTGGCCCCGCGGTCGCCTGAAGTGTGGGGGACATAACAGGGCCCTTGGGAGATGGTCACATGGGGGCTTGGCAGCCTCTGGCCTCCGGTCATCCAGCTCCACAGCCATCTCTTGCCTCCCCTAGCAATGGACAGCTCCTTTTCCCATTTCCCAGAGCCCTGAAGTACCATCCCTCCGGCTAGTGGGCAGCCAGGCAGCAAAGGCCCGGGGACTGTGCTCACATGGCGTCTCTATCCCCAGTCCAGCCCTTCCCACGACTCCGCTTCAGGCCTTGGGCGAGGCTCAGATGAATTCACACACAGGAATGTGTGCCGAAAACTGCCAAGTGCTGCCGCCGACGGACGGACAGACGGCAGGAGCTTCCTGCTCCCCTGGGACTGTTCCTGGCTTGTGGGCTTGCAGGAGACAGGCAAGAAAGAAGCCCCGGTCCCGGCTGACATCCCGCCAAGTGCCAGCCAGGTCTTGCCCACGTGGATCAGCCAGTGGTAACAGTGAACAATGAGGCCCCTGACCCATGAGCCAGCCACTTTCTATTTCGAATGTTCCTGTCTTTCCCAGGCCAAGGATCTTTGAGAGAGAGCTGGATATTTCCTGATCTCAGATACGCCAAGAAAAGCACTGTCATTTTCTAGCTGGGAAAAGGAAGTGGCACAAGGATTACAGCAATGAATAAGAAGATGGCTTAACAAGTGTTGTAAATAGTGAGTGTGTTTTATGGCCAAAGAATTACCTGCATTTGTGGTGGTTCTGAGGTTTCATATTCTACATGTAGTTAGTGGAATGGGGCAGGGTAACCAACTAAAAAGCCAAATGAAGTTATCGTCCTTGGGGTTCCGGTCCCCAGCTAGGTGGAGGCTGGGGTGGCAAAGAATCTGAGAGTCACACGTGTTCCCTGGGCTCTGATGACATGCCACGGCTGGCAGGCCTGGGTTTTGAGAGAAGTCAGTAACTTCTCCTTTGTGCTTCTGTGTCTGTCTGAAGCAGAAATCTGTGCCTCCTGGGGAAAGCTAAGTTTGTGCTCCCCGAGGCAGGCCCTGACCAAGTGAATTAGGGGCCGAAGGCGTGACAGGCCTCAGGAGAAAGGAAGGGCACTAACACAGGGCTCTAAGATACGGCGGGCCAGTCCCGTTAGTCTTTACACGACCCTGAGGCACACACTTATTACTCCCTCTTTACAGATGAGGAAACTGAGGTCAAATAATTGGTTAATGGTAATACAGCTAGTAAGTGGGTAAGCTCAGTTTGGAGAAGAGGAAATGTGAAAGATCTTGGAATACATCTAATTCAAAAGCATTTGGTGAACATAAAAAGCACCTAAGACTAAGTGATAGTCAGTGGACAGAGCAGGACACAAAGCAGTATGAGCCCAGTATGATCCCAATTTTACAAATGTATGTAAAGGGACCACAGAGAAGGCTGATGCTCCAAGGGGAAGCAGAGCTGGTTGGCTGGCCCACCCATCTACCCACCTACCCACCCATCTGCTCACATCCATCCATCCATCCACCAACCATCCATCTACATATCTATCTTAATTATCCTTCCTATCTCTGTCTGTCTATCTGGTTGCTGGTGCCTTACACAGTTCAGTCCCTAGCCATGGGGAGCTGCAGCAAACCATCTTCAGACCTCCAGCTGAGGACCAAGGCAGGCACAGACACAGCTCTGCCCAAGGGCTATAGACCAACACCATATTTTTTTCTTGGCTGGCTGCCCGCCATCATGGGACCTGAACCAGTGACCCAGGCTTCCCTAGAGCCAAACTCCTCCACACAGAGGAAGAGCAGCAGCAAAGAAGAGTGACCATTCCTCTGTCACTCAGCAGCCCTATGTGGCCACGGCAGGCTGGGCTCAAGGCTTACCGGGCGCTTGGTAAGGTCCCAGTTGTGGATGATCCTGGCCGGAATCACCGAGGCATCGTCCTGGTGGCAGATGTCACAGTAATAGAGGCCAGAGAAGGCACAAAGCTTGGGTCGTACAAATGAGAAGCCAATCTGTCGGGTGCAGCCTGGGGAGAATGACGGGGGGAGAGTGAGCAGGGGTGCGGCTAGAAGTCTGAGATCAGTGCAGAGGTTACTAAGCAGAAGGACCTGCTCTTTACGGAAGGGGCAGATTACAAAGGATACAAAGACAAAACAACCCTCACTCATATGCATACTGCTCAGACACAACCCTGTTCGTGAGAGTTTACAACAGAATCCTGTTAACAACTGTTGTTGCCATTTTATAGCTCAAGAAATCGGTGCAGTGAGAGGTGAGGAGGCTGGCCCAGTCACAGGACGATGACGTGGCACAGCTGGGCACTGGACTGGGTTGGGCTGCCGCCAGCACCCACATCCTCTTCTACCTAGCCGCCTGTGTTCAACGTTCCCATTGCTTGCTCAGCCAGGCCAACCTCCTGTAGGTCTACCCTCGCTATTGGGGCCCAGAAATGGAAGCGACCGAGTCTGGGCCTCGGTGAGCAGGGTCGGAGCTGGGGACCTGGGGCGGGCCACAGGGAGGGGGTGGGGAAGCCAGCTGGAGGCAGGGACAGTCTGGACATTGCCTGGTGCCAGTTCGGAGTCAGAGATGCCCAATACCTCAGGAGAGTGGGTCAGGGTCCAGCTTCAGCCCCTCTGCTGAAGGTCCCTCTGCAGTGGCAGGCAGCAATAAGTGGAATGGGGTATGCCCAGGGCAAAGCAAAGGCCTGTCCCATCCTGAGTACATGCTCGCCTCCCATAGGACTGCGGGAAAGGGTCCCTCTGGCCTTGGGACCACAAGGGATGGCTTGTCTGTTTCCTAGCTGTCTCATCCTAATCTTCACTGAATTTTTGCAAGGTTCCATCACAGTCTCTGTAAAATTCTGCTGTTACGTGCTCTTTTGTGGGGGTGACTACAGAGTTTAAATGAGAGGAGATTTTGAAAGCGCCTTGCACACTATGAATACAGCCAAATGTCAGTGGTGGGTATGAGCTGGCCACAGAGCTATGCTTGCAGCAGGAAGGAAGCCCCAGCTCCCCCAGGGCTGGCAGTGAGAGCTGCCCCCTTCCAGCATTCACACCCACTAGGGGACCCTCCTCATCAGCCTTGGGGGCCTGGCCTCCTCCCTGAGCCCAACACCCACAGGGTGAGGATGCAAAATTTGAGTGTTGGGGGTTTGTAGAGGGAAGGGGTGGGCAGGGACAAGAACATGTTTCTGCAGGAAGAAAACCGCAGACCACTTCCTTCTAGATGCCCAAAGCGCACTTTCCCCTCTAGTCCTACAGGTTCCAGGTGACAGGACAGCCCTCAAGTTCTCACAGTTGGCCTGGAGCACCCACCCATGGGGATGGAAATGGGCGTCTGGATAGGGAAGAAGAGCTGAATATGGAACATGAGCCATGGAATATCTCACAGCCTTGGAAAGCAAAGCAGTGGAAAGGGCCTCAGGGGAGCTGACTGGAGCAAAGTTCTAGGACTGTCAAGGCCCTCATCTGGCTTTACCCCAGGAGAAGTACTGTGAGGAATAAATGAAATAATCCAAATAAAGCAGCTGGCCCAGTGCCCCCTGCAGGAGAATCAGATTTGATGACAGTGACGATATAGCAGGTGTACTGACTTGGAACAATATCTGTAATACGTTCTTAAGTAGAAAAAAAAACGAGTTGAAGGACAAAATAGAGAACTGTGTTGTCTCAAACAGCGGCCACAAGCCATAGGTATCCATTTCAATTTAAATACCTTTATGTTAAATTGAAAATTCAGTTCCTTCAGCCACACTAGCTACATCTGGAGGACTCAGGAGCCACATGTGGCTTGTAGTTACCATACTAGACAGCAGAGATGGAGAAAATTCCACCACACAGCCCTGAGTTGTATGAGCCCATTTTTTGTAACTGAAAAAGGCTGTGTGCTCTTGCAAAAGCATGCAGGAATCTTTGGAAGGGTGCCATGCCCCTGCTCCCGAGGGACCGAACAATATGGTAATGTGATAACGAAGAGGGTGGAGAACAGAGCTGCAGCTCCCGGGATGAACTCCCTACGCAGAGAGCAGCACGGAGCAGAGCTGGCGCCCACAGGTGCCGACCCCCGGCAGCGGTGCTGGCCTCCGTGGGTGCTGGGGAGAAGCAGGGGCTACATGCTGCCACATGTGGCGCAGGGGCACGAGCAGAGAGCCTGCATCAGGAACCCCACCCAAGGCAGAGGGAGGTGGGTGCACAGGGTGGGGAGTGGGGGAGAGGAGGAGCTGGGGCGGTGGGACAGCGGGTGGGCACCTGCACAGAAGCAGCCCTGGGAGTCCAGGCCTTTCTCCGTGGGGATGGCCACCAGGTACTGCAGTAGGAAGCCGTTCTCCCGCGTGGCAAACTTCAGCACCTCCTGACAGTTTTCATCCAGACTCCCGCCCAGGGTCACAGCTTCCTCAGCCGTCTCCAGGTAGGACGCCAGGACCTTGCGCACCAGATCCCTCCATAGGGCGGCCTCCTCGGCGCTCCTGGCCTGCAGCTTCAGGACAGCCTTGGCTGTGATGATTTTGAAGAAGGAGGGGCCCCCAAGGCTCGTGTCCGGCAGGATGTCTCGGATGGTCTCAATTCCATGGCTGTCACTTAACATCTTCTCGTTGTTTCTCACTCGGAAGCATTTCAGAGACTCCAAGGACAGGGAAAAAATATAGGGCATCCAGGTCCTATCTGTGTACAGGTACAGAAGGGATTCTTTAATAGCGTCTGGCTCGGGATCTTGGGCAGAGGACCAACAGAGCTGTGTGTCCTGAAGGTTTTCAGGCTCGGGGAGCAGGCCTGGGTGGGAGGGGAGGCCACCCTCGGGGGCGTCTGAGGGGTCCTCAGGCTGCTCGGGGTACTGGATGTTCACCCACTCATCCTCCTGCTGGGGCCGGCACTTCTGGAGGGCCTCCCGCACACGGTCCAGCCAGTCTTCGGCCTCATCCTGGGAGGAGGCCCGCAGGGCCAGCTTCCTGCCGGAGAAGACCAGCTCGAAGCGGCCATCGTTGTGCGCGGGCCCCACAGATTCGCAGCGTAGCAGCGAGCACGTCTCCACGCAGGTGCGCTCCTCGGTGTTCAGGTAGAGGCGGAACTCCAGAGGGGAGAGCTCGCAGAAGAGTTCCTTCCAAATGCCCATGGCCCCCCGCCGCTCCACAGTGCCCAGCTTCAGGAGACCCCGGAATGGGTTGGACAGTCCTGGGGGCAGAGAGAGACACTTTAGACGGCGGGCCTTCCCTCCACCTCCTGAGGCCCTGTGGTGGGAGTGGACAGTGACTGCCACAAGAATAGTTTTTGAGTGCCTTCATCCCAGCCCCACCCTCCACTGCTGACCTTGTTCCTGAATTATTTAGAGACAAAAAAAAGGACCCAAAAGACCCCTCCCTCTGGCACCAGTACCCACAGTCTGACCTGTCCCTTGTCACCAGGGACAAACTGACGGCTCAGTCTGAGGCCAACCCCTCTGTTTGTGCAGGGGACACTCCCCCCCTCCCCTGCCACCGCCTACTCAAGGACAAGGACGTCTCTCTAACAACCCTCCCTCTCTCTCCTGTGTCACTGCTTTCTCCCTTCCCTCCCAGATCATTTCCTCCAGCACACAAACATGCTGTTATTTCTGCCATCTTTAAAAATAGCTTTCTTGATGGTACTCACATCTCTAATTACCACCCTGTCCTTCTGTCCCCCTTTACAGAAAAGCCCCTGAGGAGGTATCAAAACTGTCTCTAGCTCCCCTGCTACCGGTTCCATCTTGAATCTGCTCCAGTCAGGCTTTTGTCGCCTCCTTTCACTGAAACTGCACTTGGAAAGCCCCATGCCCTCCTTGTCACCAAATCCAAAGGCTAATCCTTGGTCCCCATCTGGCCTGACCCATCAGCATCACTGGAGAGAGCTGAGCCCCTCTTCTCTCCCTTGGCTGCTGAAGTGCCACTCTGGGTCTTTCTCCGCCCTAACAGGCCACTCTTCTGTCCCCTGGCCTTGTTCCTCCTTCTCTCCCGGACATCTCAACACGGGAGCACCCCAGAGCTCAGTCCTGGGTCCTCTCCTCCATTGACACCCACTTCCTACCTCGTCTTGCCCACTTGCAGGGCTTTATGCCAACAAGGCCCTGATTTTTATTTGATAGAGAGAAACACAGCCAGAGAGGGAACACTAGCAGGGGGAATGAGAGAGGGAGAAGCCGAGCAGGGAGCCCGATGTGGGACTTGATCCCTGGTCTCTGGGATCATGCTCTGAGCCGAAGGCAGTTGCTCAACCAACTGAGCCACCCAGGCGCCCCGAGGCCCTGATTTTTATCTCTAGCCTGAATGCCGCCCATACCTGCTCTGTCTAAGTCTACTATCTAATCAGCACCTCAAAGCTGACATGGCGGTAAATGAATTCCTGACCTCCCACTGCAAACTGGCTTCTCTTTCAATAGTCCTCATCTCATAAATGGCACACTGTATCTGCCCAGCTGTTTGGGCTAAAAGCCTTGGAGCTGTCCTTCATTTCCTTTCTTCCCCACTGCACACGCAATCCGTCTGCAAATCCCACTGGCATATTCGGAACATCCCACTTCTCACCACCTCAACTGCTACCACATGGGCTCAGTCGGCTGTCACCCCTGGCCTGGCTGATGGCCACAACCTCCTGGCTGGTCTCTCTCCCTGAGGTCCTTCAATACATGAACCAAGACGACTCCCCATTTAAAGGAAGTCAGATCACGTCCCTTTGTCCCAAATCCTGCAATGGCTGCTATCTCCCCCAGAACAAAAGCTAACGCCCCTTCTGGGGCCCTTGAGGCCCTCCATCACTCTGCCCTCATCTCTAACACCCCCTCCCCATTTCCTCGGATCCCCAGACACATGCCCAGTGCAGGGGCTTTGCATTTGTTCCCCTACCTGAGACACAGAGGTCACCCCATGCCTTCCTTCCTTCACATCTCCTCAGAGGTTGCCTTATTTGTGAGGGCTTCCTAAGCCATCTCATATGAAACAGTACACTCCCCACCTCGGTACTCCCCAATTTATTTTTCTCCATAGCAATGACTATCACTGGCCCATACCACACATTTATTTGTGCATCCTCTCATTTCCTGTCTCGCACTAGGATATAAGTCTGTGAAGAGAGAGACTTTGTTTTGCCTCCTGCTGTGTCCCCAGCACCAGGAACAGCGTGGCACATCGCAGAAAACTATCTGCTAAGTGCGTGCATGCCTAACCCCCACACACTGCTCAGCGCTCCCTGTTTCACAGGGGTCTGCTACCACCTGGGGGTCCTAAGGAACCGCAGTTCTCTCTCTCACAGCCTGGACTAGCCTTGGAGATCTCAGACAATCGTATAGGGTCTTCCTACCCTTCAGGGAACCTGACAGCCAAGGCATGAAGCACAGCTGCTCTGGCATGGTTATAATCACCATGTGGACTTAAAGAAAAACCTGAATGACGTGGGTATGGAGACTAGAGCTCTACCCACACTCCCCATGCTAGGAACCTGGCTAGAACAGTCTGCTGGCTCCCTGCAGACTCAATGAGAAAGAGACTGACTCCAGGGCATGCTTTTTTGGTTTATGGCGGTTGTGGAAAAATTAGGTTATAGTTATTGATTGCTTTCTAGAATTTCATAGGCCATGGAAATCGAGTGGGCCTCATGCACGGAGAGGACACTGACCAAAGAGCAGAGCTGACAGGCTCCCCCCAGAGCTGTTACACAAACCATTGAAGATACAGGCCTTGGGAAGGGACATCGAAATGCCTTTGAGAGGCAGGGTTTGCTCCGGGCTCCAGGCAGAACCCAGAGTTTTGTAGAATCGTATGACTTTTGGGAAAAAGTTGCAATATTTCAATATATGAAATAGGTTTCTGAGCATTATCTTGAGATTTTTACTAGAAAATAGAGTACTTTTCCTGAAATGCTTTCCTGAATTACTCAGCAAGGGTGCTCCTTATTACATTTGGGGAAGAGGTGCTGCTTATGAGAAGACAGCCTTCAGAGGCCGTCAGCCCTGCTCTCTGGAAGGCACTGCCCCTCACGCCTAGGTGGCGGGAAGCCCGCGGCCACCTACCCATCTGCCGGCGGTGTACCACCCGGAAATTCTTATGCCCCTGCACCGCGGCTGTCCTGCTTTTCCTGCTTCCTGGGGAAGGCACACAGGCTTTGTCTAAGGCCCCTGTGGAGAAGCTTTTTCTTGGTCCTTGAGAAAAATGCCGGAGGAGACTGGGTCTCGACTCTGGTGTCCCTCTGGAAGAAGCCACCGAGCGTTCTGAGGGGCTCTCTGGGGCCGGCTCCTGGGGAGGCCGGTAGAAGTCATCCTCTGAGATCCAGCTCTTGCTTTTCTAGTGGGAAAGGAATGAAGACAGGTTTGTCTTTTTTTTTTTTTTTTAAAGATTTGTTGTTGTTTATTATTCTTTTAAGATTTTACTTATTTATTTGAGAGAGAGTGAGTGAGAGAGATTATGAGGTTAAAAGGGCTGAAGGAGAGGGAGACTCCTCACCAAGCTGGGAGCCCTATGTGGGACTTGATCCTAGAACCCTGGGATCAAGACCTGAGCCAAAGGCAGACCCTCAGCCAAGTGAACCACCCAGGCGCTCCCAGAGGTTGTTTTTGAAGCTTTTTAGGAACATCTTTATTGAGACACAATTCACCCACCATTAAATTAACCCATTTTAAGTGTACAGTTGAATAGTTTCAGTGTGTTCAGAGAGCTGTGCAATCATCTCCACAATCTAAGTTTAGAACGTTTTCATTACTCCCAAAAGCCCATGCCCGTGAGCGGTCACTCCCCATTTCCCCTCAACTGTTCTGGTTCTAGGCAAGCAATGACCTACTTTCTGTTTCCATACATTTGTCCACTCTTGACATTTCATATAAATGCAATCTTCTTTTTTTTTTTTTTTAAGATTTTATTTATTTGACAGAGAGAAACACAGCCAGAGAGGGAACACAGCAGGGGGAGTGAGAGAGGGAGAAGCAGGCTTCCCGCCGAGCAGGGAGCCTGATGTGGGGCTCGATCCCGGGTCTCCGGGATCATGACCTGAGCCGAAGGCAGTTGCTTAACCAACTGAGCCACCCAGGTGCCCTATAAATGCAATTTTCTTCTTCTTCTTTTTTTTTTTTTTTAAAGATTTTTATTTATTTGACAGAGAGAAACACAGTGAGAGAGGGAACACGAGCAGGGGGAGTGAGAGAGGGAGAAGCAGGCTTCCTGCCGAGCAGGGAGCCTGATGTGGGACTCAATCCCAGGTCTCCGGGATCGTGATCTGAGCTGAAGGCAGTTGCCCAACCAACTGAGCCACCCAGGCACCCCTAAATGCAATCTTCTAACACATGCTCTTTGTGTCGGCCTTCTTCCCCCTTAGCACCATGTTTTTAGGGTCTGTCTGTGTTACAGCAGCTGTGAGTACCTCATTCCTCTTTATTACTAAGTGGTATCCCAGGTACGGATGTACCACACTGCTCACTAGCTGATGGACATTAGGGTTGCTTCCCCCTTCTGGCAATTATGAATAATGCTATTGGGAACATTCATGTCCAAGATTTTGTCTGGATGTTTATTTTCCATTTCCTTGGGCACACAGCTATGAGTAGAATGGATGGGTCGTAGGGCAACTATGTCTAACTTTCTGAGGAACTTCCAAACTGTTTCCCACTGTGGCTGCACCATTTTACATCCCCACCAGCCATATATGAGGATTCCAATCTCTCTACATCCTCTCCACCATTTTTTGTTCTCTGTTTGCTTATGGCCATCCCGATGGGTGTGCACCTTACAGTTTGGGTTTGCAGTCTCCCCAGTGCCTAATGACACGGCAGCCTTTCTTGTGCTTCATGGACATGGGTATATTTTCTTCAGAGAAATGTCCACTCAAATTCTTTGTCCATCCTTAAATTGGTTTGTCTTTTTGATTCCTGTGTTATAGATTGAATTGCATCCCCTACAAAGATATGTTAAAACCCTAGCCCCCAGTATCTCAGAATGTGGCCTTCTTTGGAAGCAGCGTTACAGATATAATTAGTTAAGATGAGGTCATATTAGGGGAAGGTGAGCCCTTCATTCAATGTGATTGGTGTTCTTGTAAGAGGATAAAAGACACACACACACATACACACAGAAGAGAATTCCAAGTGAAGACAGAGACACAGAGTGAGAAGTTGTCTGATGACAGAGGCAGAGCTGGGAGTAATGAGTCTTCGAGCCAAGGGATACCAAAGACTGCTGGCAACCCCGAGCTGAGAGAAGGGCGCAGAGCAGATTGTATCTCAGGACCTCCAGAAGGCTCCTACCAACATCTGGATTTTGGACTTCAAGGCTCCACAACTAACACAGAACACATTTCTGGTTGTTTTGGGCTATTCAATTTATGGTACTTCATTATAGAGGACTTAGGAAACAAATACAAATTTTAAGGTTTCTTGGTTTGCAAATGATTTCTCCAATTCTAAGTTGTCTTTTCACTTTCTTGCTGTGCCTTTTGAGGCACAGGATTTTAAAATTTTGCTGAAGTCCAATGTATCTATTTTTTCTTTTGTCTCTGCCTTTGGTGTTATAAGATGCTACTGTCTAAGCCAAGGTTACAAAGATTTGCTCCTATGTTTTCTGCTAAAAGCTTTATAGTTTAGCTCTTACATTTGGGTTTACAATCTATTTTGATTTAATTTTTGTGTATGCTGTGAGGAAGGGGTCCCCCTTTATTCTTTCGCATGTGGATATCCTGCTATCCCAGCACCAATTGTTGAAGGGCTGTAGAGTTTTTCAGCCCTGCTTATAGGGTTCAAGATGAGGGAGGCATGGGAGAGTGGGACCAGAAGTCCTCACTGGCCACCTCTGCTGGGGCTCCTCACTTCTGAGCAGGCCCCTGAAGCCCCAGGCAGCCAGGCCCTGCCCCTTCCTTTCTGAGTCAGCTCGCCGGCTGGGGCAAGTGGGGTGGGTCTGGGGTCAGGGGATTGTGGGAATGGATTTCACCTTTTTTCCCCCCTTTTTTCACTATTTCAAGCACCCTCTGTCTTTCTGTGCCTAAGCATGGATGAGCAGAGGCAGTAAGAAAGCTGGCTGGACCGCCCTAAGTGGCTATCTATACAGAGGAAATGACTCACACAAGGGGTGGGCCCAGCACAGCTGTTTGTTAAGTGGCACCAACAGCCTCACCCTGAAGTTGTTATTTCCAACCCCTAAATCAGATTGCCCTCCCTGCTCCCAGAGACAAGGAAGGGGAGCAGGGCTGGGACTGCCCTCGAAGAATCGGTTTGCCTGGTTTAATCCATTCCGATGGAGAGAGCTGAGTCAGGACTGTAGGGCCCACGATGCTGGGCCTCTTGGGCTTCCTCCAAAAACCCTCCGAATTAGCAGGTGCTTCCTTCTGCCAATGACAGGACAATGTGTCAATCGGCGTGGCTACTTGAGGACCACCTGCAACACAGGATTCTGACCAAAGCCTGCCTAGGCCATAGAGACCAGGGGAGCTCCCTGAGGAAAATGGGCAGGAGAAGCCTCACAAAGCCTGGGGTACATCCCTGGGAAGTCTTGGGGCCTCTCATCCACAGCTAATGGATCCAATGGGAGAGACCACTAATCCTTAAGTCTCAGCTTAGGGGCCATCCATCACCTCCTCCAGGAAGCTTTCCCTACTACATCCCAGTCTATACTCCTCCCACATCGCAGCTGGCTCAGTGACCCCTGTGGGCTCCCATGGCATTCTTTGCTTACCCCTAGCCCTAGCACCTGTGACGCTATTTGCAATTTTTCATTTTTCTGAATGCCTGGCACAGAGTTGTAACAGATGAGGGAATAAATCTTGACTATCCAAATGTCTTTAGCATGAAATAAGAAGGGCGGGATGAAGGGACTAGAAGGAAGGAGACAAATGTGAATTGTGAGGTGATGTCTGATCATCGGTGAGGGCTCTTCTCTCCGAAGAGGCGAGGGAGACTACTACTAGGAAATGTTCAGACCCGGGCCAGTGGCCACAGGTCAGCCACCAGGAAATGATCCTCCAGGGAAAACCTTTTGTTCTCTTAGGCAACAGAGAAAACACAGTGGGAACACTGGGTCCTTGGAGCTTTGGTGCACAGGCCTGGACAAAGCTATTTGCAGCTCTGCCCCAGCCAGGATCACCCCCCCCACCCCACACACAGACACACCATCAAGTGGGAAGGGCACAGCGCACCACTGTTGCCCTTCTCCCTCTCCCTTCCTAATCTCTGCTCACCCACGGCCCCAAATCTGGCCAGTTCCCTGCCCCTGTAATAGTGGGGGAAACCACCACCAAGCAAGGGTCTAAGCCAGAGCAGCGCCTACCGCTAGAGACCTAAGACAGGAATGCCACTTGAGTTGCTAAAGGTAGAGGATGCTGTAAACAACAGCTAATCTCAGAGGGGAGTCTGCATAAGGAGGGAGATACTAGGTGTCTGGACTGTTTTTATAAAAAGGGCTTTTTATCCAGTCTAGCCTCATTATGTCAGGCAAAGAGATTCTGCCTGTATTCCTGTCTGGGGGAGGGGACCACATGGCACAGGTGGTGATGAGGGGACCACATGAGGACAGTGATTAGGATACAGTTGTAGAATTCAGACTGCCCTCTGGAATGAAACAGAAATCAACTCATAACCTTCCAGATTCCATGAATAAAAGTCCCCTTAACTCCCCCACTCCCTGCTCCTTCCCTTCCTAACTCTTGTCACGAGCGTAATTATGATGTGGGTAATGACCTGTCTAATCCAGCGTCTGTCCCCAGAGAGCAGGGCCCGTGCCCATCCTGTTCCATCACTGCACCACACACGGTGCTTGGCCCAGAGAGGGGCCTTATTTTGAGAGAATCTAAAATAATGTGTGTGTGTGTGTTTTTTTTTTTTTTTGTAAAGAAAGACTGAATGGCTCTCATGGTTATACAACTTAACAGTGACCACCCTTTACTCCCCACACTGTCCACTCCACACCGCCCAAGTGTCAAATACATAGGAGTGACGAAGTGTCGAAGTACAGAACGATAAGAACTACAGAGGCAACACATGCTACCCTGTCCGAAGGCTGGGGGTCCACAAGGCCAGTGTGAGCCCACAGGCTGTCTGCCGAGTGCAGGGATGAGTGGGTCCTGCGACTCTCAGCAACCTGACTCCCCTGAGGCTGGTAGGGAAGCAGAGCCTGCCCCCTCCCTCCCCTGCCCGTGGACTTGATGACGTACTTCTCAGTGTACACTGAGTGTAAACTTACAAGTGTAGTACTTCTAAGTGTAAACTGAGTGTAAACTTACAAGTGTAAACTCAGTGTAAACTTACAAGTTAGCATCTCAAGAGTCTCTGAGAGTTCAAGAACTATTAATTTTGCCTATACTCTCCCAGGAACAGTGCTTGGAGCTGACATGACAGAAGGGAGCAGACACATTACATTCTTTTATATCATGGAGCTGATATGTGAGTCCGGAGGCAAAAATAAACAAGCAGACAAATTGAGAGACAATATGATTTCACACAGTGATGAGTGTTATAAACAAAGTAACGCAGGCAAATGGCAAAGGGAGTCCCTGGGGATGGTGCTTTCGAGACAGGGTGCTCAGGAAAGGCGGAGGGAAAGGCGGAGACAAAGGCGAGGAAAAGGAGCAAGCGGGGAAAGGGTCCCGGCAGATGGAACAGCAAGTGGAAAAGCCTGGGCCTGGAAGGAGCTTGTTTTGTCGGGAGCTGCAAGGAGGCCAGAGGCTCAACACTCAGTGAGCAGAGGAGCGTGGGTGACAAGCTGCCTTGTCCCATCAACTCTGGGACCCTGGCAAGATAGGATGTCTGAGCCAATGGAAGACAGGAATGAACTCAACTCGGTCCGTGCCATTCTGCGGAGCCCTGCTGGGGCACACAGCCACAGACCCCAGGGAGAGCCCTCTGCTGCCGGCCAGGGGCTGCAGAGCCTTTCTTCTTCACCCTTCAGAGAGTGGTGACAGTTGTCTGCTTCAGGGTCCTGTAACATTCTGGGCCCCGAGACAATCTTCAGGGCAGTAAAAATGGAGAGTGTGACTCTCACTTAGATAGTGACATGATTTATATAGTCATAGTGGTGCTAGCCCATCAGATATCCCTACGGAAAAACATGGCTTTTGACTCCCACCTCAAACCATACACAAAAATTAATCTCAGAGGGATCATAAACCTACTTGCAAAAGGTAACACAGAAAAGTTTCCAGATGAAAATACAGGGCTTTTCACAGTCTCACAGCTTTGGGTAGACAAAGAATTTAAAAATAGACCCGAAACATATTAACCACAGAGAGTGATAACTGGAGATTAGTAAAACCAAGAATTTCTGCTCCATAAAAGATACCATTAAGATGTTTAAAAGGAAAGCCTTAGACTCAAAGAAAACACATTTGCTATACATATATATGCTATATATTTTTTCTCCAATAAGTGACCTATCCATAATACATAAAGAGCCCCTACAAATAAGGAAAATACACACAACTCAATTTAAGAATGAAACAACGACTTAAATACTTCCCAAAGAGGACTGGCCAATAAAGAAACAAAAAGGTATCAAAATCTTTGGTCATCAGGGAAATGCAAATTAAAACCACAGTGAGGGTGTCTGGGTGGTGCAGTGGCTTAAGCATCTGTCTCTTGGTTTCGGCTCAGGTCGTGATCTCAGGGTCCTGGGATCGAGCCTCACATCCAGCTTAAGACTCTCTCCCTCTCCCTCTGCCCTCCCAAGCCCCTCCCACATGTGTACGTGCTGCTCTCAAATAAAATCTTAAAAAAAAAAAAAAGTGTGTAGTGGTAGCTTACTGTGTTCTTTTTTTAGAACACAGTGAGCTACCACTACACACTTTTTTTTTAAGAGTTTAGAGATCACAAATAGGCAGAGAAAGAGAGGTACGCAGGCTCCCTGCCGAGTGGGGAGCCCGATGTGGGACTTGATCCCAGGACCCTGAAATCATGACCAGAGCCAAAGACAGAGGCTTAACCCTCTGAGCCACCCAGGCGCCCACCACTACATGTCTTTTAAAGTGGCTAAAAATAAAACGACTGATGACACCACTGGCTAGGATAAAGAGCCATGAAAATGCTCACGTACTGCTCAGGTGAGTACAAGTCAGCACAAACACTGGTAGAAAATGCATGGCAGGATCTACTAAAGGTAAACATACACCAATGACCTGGCAATGCCATTCCTGGATATATACCAACAGAAATGAGTACACAGATTCACTGAAAGGCCAGTGCTTTCATTATAACAGCCAAAACCTGGAAACAACCCAAATGTCTATTAGCAAGAGAATGGATAGATGCATGGGGATATATTCTTACAATGGAAAACTATAGAACAATGGAAAAGAACAAGCTATAGCTTTGTGCCAAATGCACAGGTGAATCTCATTTGTCTCACAGAAAAATGCTCAGTGAAAGAGGCAAGAGTATATATTGTACGAATTCATTGATAGGAATGAAGTTCAAAACAGGAAAATGAATCTATGGCATTAGAAGTCAGAATGGAGGCTTTCTTTGGAGGAGAACAATGGCAGAAGGCATAAGAGAGCCTTCTGGTGGGCTGGAAAGGATCTATATTTTATTTATTATTTTTTAAATGTTCCTTTTTTTTTTTTTCAGATTTTACTTACCTGAGAGAGAAACAGAGTGAGAACAAGCAGGGGGAGAGGCAGGCAGAGGGAGAGGGAGAAGCAGGCTCCCTGCTGGGCAGAGAGTCCGATGCGGGACAGGACCCAAGGGTCTTCTAAAGGGGGAAATTATAGTCTTTTCAACAAAGGTGCTGGTACAACTGACTATCCGTATGCAAAAGAATTGATTCGGACTCCATCCTTATACCACATACAAAAATCAACTGAAAACGGCTCATAGATCTAAATAGAAGAGCTACTACTATACAATTTTTAGAAGAACACATAAGAGTAAATCTTTCTGACCCTGAATTAGGAAATGGGTATAGATATGACACAAAAGCACAAACAATGAAAGAAAAAAAAACAGATAAATTGGATAATATCGAAACTAAAACCCTTCATGCTGTGATACCACCAAGAAAGTGAAAAGATACATCACAGGATAGGAGAAAATAGTTGCTAATTATGTATCTAATAAGGGTACAGAATCCAGAATATATAAAGAACTATTATGACTCAATAATAAAAAGACAAAAAAAATCCAACTTAAAAATGGGCCAAGGTTTTGAATCGACATTTCTCCAAAGCAGATACACAAATGGTTGAAAGGAACATAGAACGATATTCCACATCATTAGTCATTAAAGAAAAGCAAATCAAGACGATAGGGATAGCTATAATAACAATTTGTACAGAGACAATAAGATCTGTTGATGAGGATGTAGAAGGAAACACTGCTGGTGGGAATACAAAATGGGGCAGCTGCTTTGGAAACAGTTTGGCAGTTCCTCAAAAGGTTAAATGTAGAATTACCATGTGACCCAGAAATTCCATTGCTCAGTATGCACCCAAGACAATTAAAAATATATATCCACATGAAGACTTGTACATGAATGTTCACTGCAGTATTACTTGTAACAGCCAGAACACGGGGCAAAAACCAAATGCCTATCAGCTGATGGACAAAATAAAATGTAACGTGTTCATACAATGGCATCTTATCTACAATGAATTATTACTCATTGAAATACAGACCAGGCTACAACAGGGATAAATCCTGAAAACAGTATGTTAATTAGAAGAACCTAGTCGCAGAAGATTACGCATTACATGATTCCATTTACATGAAATGTCCAGAAGAGCAAATCGATAGACAAAGGTGATTAGATGTTACCAGGAAATGAGAGGAGTGAGGCTGGGGTTGGGGGGAGAGTTGGATGGAGAGTCACTGCTAATGGCAAAGGGCTTCTCTGATGGGGGATGAATATGTTTTCAATTTAGCCCATAGTGATAGATGCACAACCTTATGAATATATGAAAAAGTTGATTTATACATTTGATGAGGTGAATTATACTGTATATGAGTTATATCTTTAAAAAAGCTGTTAAAAACAAGGATACATGTGTGTGTATTTCCGAGTTTATCACGGCCTTGGCCCCATCCCAAGATATAGGACCTGGAAGCTACAGGTCAGATGGGATGCACATGGATGGAGCTGAAAAAGCAAGACTATCTCCCAACAGGAACCCTAGATAGTGGCTGGGATAAACTCGGGGCTTTGTATGCATGCATGGGCATATAGCTTCCGATCTGGGCTGTTCATGACACAAGAACAAATGTGAAATGGCAAAGGAGCCTGGGTCCACAGCTTTGATGATAGTTCTCAAGCCTCTGGCCCATGGCTCTGCCTGGGAGATTCCCAGGGCTGGCTTTCCTCGGATTACCAACAAAGTAGCCTGGCTTATATTAGAACAGTACTGCTTAACAGAAACAGAACTCCAGTGATGTGTGTCATTTTAAATGTTCTACTAGCCACATTTTTAAAAATGTAAAAAGAAACAGGTGAAATTTTGATAATATAGTTAATCCAACATATCAAAAATATTTTCATTTTAACATGTAATCAATAAAAATTTATTGAGATATTTCATGGTCTTTTTTCATGCTAAGTCTTCAAAATCCAGTGTTCATTTTACACAGCTTATCTCAGTGTGGACCAGCCACATTTTAAGCACTCATTCAGCAGCCACGTGTGGCTCGTGGCTGCCATACTGGACAGCACAGTTCTAAGTCTGGTTCATGTCGCAAGACTGAGTACTCTCAAAGTCTGGTATTTTCGAAAATATGAATTTAAAAATAACAAACGCTAAGGAGGGAACCAAAGCCCAGTGAGGTGATGTGCCTGGCCAGAGGCCTTACGCTGGTAAGTGGCAGTGGTTAAGAACAAGAGTAGAGTCTAGGGTCAGATGGGAATCATCTTCTCCATGGGGCCAATGTGAGATGACAAGAGACACCCGTGGGAAGGGACTGGCACAGTGCCTGGCTCACACCCGCCAAGAGACATGAGGGGCTGACGGGAGAAGGCAGACACCCCTCAGGGTCAGGAGCCGGATATACCCCGCACCAGCTCTGAGACATTTCCCCAAGCCCACCCCCTAAAAAGCTTGCACCACTCACCGGACTGGTTGGGGAGGGCACCCCAAGGCTCCACGTGGCTCCGTCATCCTCCAGTGGCTTCTGCTGGCCACTGTCCTGGCCCAGCACTCTCGCCGCCTCTCTCACGGGCCTGGCAGGCTTCTGGCCCGAAGCGCTTCCCGAGGGGACAGCCTGGGCAGTGCCCGACTGCTGCAGGCCCTGGGTGTCAGGTGCCTGGGCAGGCGGCTCCTGCTTGCGGTGCCCAGCTGGAGCGGCCGGGGATGCCGGGGCCGGGAGGGGCTCTGCGGGCACAGCGAACGGGAGGCTGGCCTCCGGGCCGGGGAGGGGGAGCGAGGCCTGCCCGGTGGGAAGCTCCGCTTCTCCGCTGAGTCCGCCCAGTCCGCTGGTTGGCACAGAGTTTACCTGGGCTTTGCTGAATTCCGACAACACCCTAGAAGTTTTTAAATAAAGAAACCTGTGGGACAGGTTGTCGGTGAGAATGCCCAAGGCTACCGGGGCAGTGGTAAGAATGGAGAACTGCCGTTCTGTGATTTCAGAAGCAAGACAAACAACGCTCTCCTCACCGTCCCTTGCTCCCTTGCTTCTGCGCCTGACCCACCTCGGGAAACTTCTCCCTGCGGGGACATAGGCAGAGTGCACGGCCAGGTGAGCCGGGGTCCCAGGGTCTCCAGTGAGAAAGCTCATAAAGCTGAGGGAAGGACAGACTGAAGGGAAACTGGCGGCCCTTTGCCCTTGCTTCCTGAACAGGCTACTGCGGGCCTGGAGAGCTTGCTCAGCCATCAACAGCGATGTGAGCAACCGTTTCCCCAAGCTGTGGCGGCGGAGCCCCAGGGACCAGTGTCTCAGAGCGGGGCTCCCCAACAGCACAAGCAGCTGAGGCACCAGGAACCCAGTCCCGGACACAGACTTAGGGGAAGCGAGGACCCCCTCGGTTCCGGGCCAGTAAGTGGACAGCAGGGTCTGGGTGAGGTGCGAGGGCTGGTCCCCCTCGGAGCCGGACTGCACGTGGAGTCAGAGGAGCCTGTGTGCCTGCTCACTCCTCCAGTGGACTGACTTGCCCCTGCCTCTCAGGGGTGCACAGGTAACACAGGGAGCCAGTGCTCCTGCCTTTATGTACACACGCATGCACACACATGCGCACACACACACGTGAAAACATACTCCTGGGCCTTCAAAATGTGCACTAGCTAGTGGCTGCTCCCCCTTCTCCTGAGGCTTCTGAGAATCCAAATTCTGTTTCTGAAGGAAACCTATTTGCTGTCTCCTCCTCTGCTTATGAACCCAGTAGAGTATGTCACAGGCAAATGCAGGTTCATAAGGTGACAAAGCTAGCTGGGCCCAAGAGATTACACCTATCTGTCCTAATGGCTTAGACGGGGTCAGAAGATATGGCACACTCCCCTTAATGTTGGCTTACGGAACTGAGGATTTTAGAACTCGGGTTTTTACCTTAATGTCTACTGGCTGCGTTCTGCTCTTATTAATAATATCAAAACCCCAAACAACATTTTAAGACATGCTAGCTAGTCAAGCACTGGGGACCAACTCATACATTTATGGGCAACTGGTTTTCAACCCAAGACTTTTCAGTGGGGGAAGAATAGTCTTTTCAACAAATGATGCTGGGGTAAGTGAAGAGTTCCATGCAAAAGAATGAAGTTGTACTCCTTTCTCACATGATATAAAAAATGAACTCAAAACGGATCAAACATCTAAAGGTTAAGAGCTAAAACTATAAAACTCTTAGAAGGAAATAGGTATAAATCTTTGGATCAGGCAAGGGTTTCTTATAAGATGACATTCAATGGATAAGCATCCAAAAAAAATAGGTAAGTTGGACTTTGTCAAAACTAAAGCTTTTGCACTTCAAAAGGATACTATCAGGAAAATAAAAAGACAACCCATAGAACAGGAAAAAAGTCTGCATATCTTATATGCAAGTATCATCATATATCTGATAATGGTCTAGTCCAGAGTATACAGAGCTCTTAACAAGTCAACAGTATTAGAACAAATAATCCAATTGAAAAATGGGCAAAGGAGGGGCGCCTGGGTGGCTCAGTCAGTTAAGCATCTGCCTTCAGCTAAGGTCATGATCATGGGGTCCTGGGATTCAGCCCCACATGCATCTGGCTCCCTGCTCAGTGGGCAGTCTGCTACTGCTCCCCCCTCTGCCCCCTCCCCACCTCCCTGCTTGAGCTGTCTGCTCTCTCCGGCTTTCTTCTCTGTCTCAAATAAACAATTAAAAAATATATATAAAAGAAAGATGGGCAAAAGATTTGCAAGAGACATTTCTCTAAAGGTATATAAGTTCCTTTAGAGCAAGTACATGAAAAGATGCTGAATATCATTAAATAGTAGTAAAATAAAAATCAAAACCATAATAAGACACTACTATAAGCCCACCAGGATGCCTATAATAAAAAAAGACAGAGAATAACAAGTGTTGGCAAAGATGTAGAGGAAATGGAACTCTTACACAGTGCTGGTGGAAATGTGAAATGCTGTTCTATGTGGAGAACAGTCTGGTAGTTCCTCAAAAAGTTAAACACAGGGTTACGACATATGACTCAGCAGTTCAACTCATGGGAATTAGCCCAAGAGAATTAAAAGACAATGTCCACAGCAAAACTGTACATGAATGTTCACAGCAATATTATTCGTAATAGTCAAAACGTAGGAGTAAAACAAATGACCACTAACTGATAAACAGATAAACACATGGTATATCCACACAACCGAATAAATATTATTTGGCCATGACCCATGCAATAACATGAACCCTGAAAACATACTAAGTGAAGGCAAACAGTCACAAAAAGCCACATATGGTATAATCCCATTTATATTCAATGTCTAGAACAGGTAAATCCACAGCTAACGGGCAAGGGATTTCCTTTCCTTGAAAGTGTTCTTCAATCATATCATAGTGATGTTGTACAACCTTCTGAATATACCAAAACCCACTGAAATGGACACTTTAAGATGGTGACTTTTACGGTAGGTGAGTCATAGCTCGGCAAACAAGGAGGTCCCGTGATATCAGAAGAAGGTGTGAATGTGTTGGTGGCACAGTTACGGGGGGAGGCAGGTGGCTGCTGGTTCTTGCTCTCAGCCTTGCTCTGAAAACAGACTGAGCGAGGAGAATCCGAATCCAGCAGTACCACTGGCAGTGAGCAGGCGCCGAGGCACTCAGGGCTCTGGACACAAAGGGGTAGTTCCCGCAGGCAGAGAAGGAAGGGATATTTGTTAACCAATTGTATGTGTCAAGACATTGTGACAGAATGGGGCCACTTTCTGAGATGAGCTAGGGAGGCAGATTTTTGACAAATGGCCCCTGTGAGGTCCCAGCTCCTGGTGGAGTCCTGAGAGGTAGGGTGGTGCCCAACTAAGAGCAGGGTTCCAACATCCTGGTTTTGGCTGGGACACTGCTGTGGCCCCCAGTATGTTCCTAAAGTTCAGGACTTCATTCCCTTCCCTGTAAAACATGGGTGGTAACAGCACCCACCTGTTATGACTGTGTTAAAGGCTGTGTGAGATAACACAGGTAAAATGCTTAGTAGAGTGTCCAGCACAAAGCAAGTACTCAATAAACATCAACCTCAATTTGTTACTGTGGCTGTTCTTATCACTGGTAAGAATGCTTAGCCTCCATGGATCCGAATAGAAAAATGTAAGGAAAGGAGAATTATGGGAATATTCATCAGCATTACTGAAATGGTTATCAATTATCAATGAATCCTAATCTGTAAGACAAATTTTAATGACAGACTAGCCTGGGTGTTGGAATAAAGAAATGCCACCCAACAGCAAGAAGCTTGATCACATAGGGCTTGTGCCAAATCAACGCCTCACCAGAATCAGTGCTGGCCATCAGGACCCAAAGAGAGAACAGAGACATATATGTCAAGTGCAAAAAAGTGCTAGAGACTTTTTTTTGGCGGAGGGGAGGATGAGGTTTTTGAAGGAAAGGCAAAGGAAGATTTTTAAACTCTGAAAAAATGCAACATTGGACTGAAACCACTCCAGTCCTTTCACTTCTGTTCTGTCCAGCTCAGGGCATGGTTTTTCAAAAACTATTAAAAAATTCTAGAACTCTGTGTTTTCATTTAGAAGACACTAGGGAAAAAAAAGATGTTTTATATATATATATATATATATACACACACACACACGCATATGTGTATGTAGAGGTGTAGGTGTGAAATAAAAAGCATGGGCCAGAGGATATGGATGACCACCTCCTAAAGTTACCCCTGCCAAGATATTCTCAGCCTGTGCTTTTCCTGAGCACAAGGACTGGCATGTGGTGGTCCATGGCACCATCTGGCTGTCAGGGGGCACTAATAAAAGACCGGAGGAGGGCTGTGTATGCAAAGAATCATCTCCCCCAAGAGGAGGCCTTATGACGTTTGACAAATACCACTAACCACGGTTTTGCAGCTGTGCATATCGAGACAAGTCATGGGAGAACCACCATCACAGGACACTAGTAGTAAAATGACAGTGACACCACCTACCGAGCATGCACCCTGTGTCTGGTGCACTGCTCTAAGCACTTTACGGACCTTAACTCATTAACTCTTCCTAGCATTCTTTTTTTTTTAAGATTTTATTTATTATTTGGCAGAGAGAAACACAGCTAGAGAGGGAACTCAAGCAGGGGGAGTGAAAGAGGGAGAAGCAGGCTCCCTGCTAAGCAGGGGGCCCGATGTGGGCCTCGATCCCTGAGAACATGACCTGAGCCAAAGGCAGAGACTTAACCCTCCGAGCCACCCAGGAGCCCCTCTTCCTAGCATTCTTATCCCCAATTTGCAGATGAGGACATCAAGGTCAGGAAGGCTGAATAAACTGCCCAAGGTTGTGAAGCAAGTTAATGGAAGACTCCAGCGGTCTGGCTCCTGACTCTGCATTCCTAACCACTAGGCTGCAGTCATGCTTCTCAGTGATCACTGTAATTCAGACCCAACCAACACAAAAGAAGCTATTCAGGGCATCAATCCTCTGTTCACAAAGCAAACTGCAATTTGGTTTCCGGAAAAGATGAATACATTTCATTTGGAATGTTACATGTTTTGTACTTTATGTTTAATTTGTCGATGTTTTGATTTTTACAGTTGTAGGAGTTATGGGCCCATGGTATTTATACCTAATTTTAAGTTACAAATACTTAAGTAATATAATAAAAATAAGTAAACTATTAAATGTCAATGTCTTTACTCTTAAGACACACCCTCTAAGAAGAGCAGGTATCTGGGGACGTGCAAAGACTGCTTTCAAGGCCAGCCCTCAGAGTGATGGGGCTGGATGTGTGTTTGTATATCTGTGTGCTCCCAGTGTTTGCTGGTTCCTCACACCACTGCCCAGTGCTGCTCTGTACGTCCTGGCCCTCTTCCTTTGAGTTCTCCCGTAATACCTAGGACACTTCCCACAGAGGGCGGACGGTCACTGATTCAATGACCTGAAGCTGGAATTTTCCAATCACAAGACTCATGGAAGATAAAAGCAAGCCACATGACAAAGACACATGGCTGGCCTGTGGGGAGGAGGGAGCGAGAACCAAGGACTCAGACAGGTGAACAAACCCAAGTCATGAACTGCCCAGCAGATAGGTGGGGATTACTCCTTTCCAGCATGTTCTACCTACATTTTCCGTTTGATATTTGAAAGTTCTGTCTAATCTGCTCAGTGCTCAGAAGCCATTTCAGGGGTGTACCAGACGCTGTTATGTGTGCAGCTCACTCCCAGGCATCTGATCTGATTCTCTGATCGCCCAAAGAGGGAGTCTTCATTTTAAGAGATACTTATGTATTTGTCAGAGAGAGAGAGAGTACAAGCAGGGAGAGCAGAAGGCCCAGGGAGCAGCAGACTCCCTGCTGAGCAAGGAGCCTGATGCAGGACCTGATCCCAGGACCCTGAGATCATGACCTGAGCCAAAGGCAGAAGCTTCAGGACTGAGCCATCCAGGCATCCCGTGGGAGTCTCCATTTTAATGATGCAGAAACAACTTCCAAGAGTCAGCAGTTTGCCAGCCGTTACTCAACTTGTAAGTGGCGGTATCAAGCGGGGAAACTCGGTCCACCGTAAGCCAGCGCACAGCAGCACTCAATCTGGTGCTATTCCTACACCAGCTGGCAACCCTGTAAAAGCCTGAACCAAGGGGGTGGGGGCACCAGGAGTGCAGAACAAAGTCCTAAACACAGGCTGGGGAGCGAGGGTCTGGCTGAAGGAAGTGCTTAAGAAAATTTACCATTTTCTACCTATCAGATGAGCAAATATCTGGAAGTTTAATAATAGGTTCTGCCGACAAGGCTGAACATCGACAATTAAACATAAAGTACAAGGCTGAAGGTGCATCCCTGATGGAGGGTAACCAGGCAGTATCTGTGAAAATCACACATTAATGTATCCTCTGGCTCAGCAATTCTGTTTCTGGGAATTTACTGAACAGAGTTACTCGCACCAAATTAAAAGACCACACATATACAGGTTATCTGTAGAAATAGTGAACTCCAATGCCCATTAATACAGGGCTGGTTAAATAAACTAACCAGCGATGGAAAAATATTTAACGACAACAAAAAAATAAAGAAGCTCTAATATGCCAAAACAAAAACTCCCATATGATCTCTTCCAAAACAAGGTGCCCAACTATGTATTTATAATAGCTTTTGTGGGAAAGGGGGCAGGGATAAGAAATAGAAAAGCATTGAAAAGATCTGTATATTCACATTTGTTAGATGCATTCAGCAACATCAGAAGAAAAGGTAAGGAATTAATAATTATGGTGACAGGTGCATACATTTTAGCCTTTTTCCAACCATAAAAATAGATTATCTGTTCAAAAATTATTAAGAAGCCTAGATGAAGGAGGCTCTGCTTCTGGTGAGTGTGGCCTCACAGAAATGGTGAGTCACTCTGTTGTACACCTGAGACTAATATAATGTTGTTTATCAACTATATTCAAATTAAAAACATTTTTTTAAAGAGAAGGCTTTGTCTTGGCTCCCTCCTCTAGTCAAATTCATTTTTCCACGGACTCTTCCCTCCATACACTTGCTTGGCCCCTTTTCTACCATCCCCTCCAATCCTCGTTCAGGCTCTGTGTCCTTCCAAGGCCTTCTGGGGCTCACAGAGGAGCACCCTTATCCACTATGCTTCACTGCACTTTTTGGAGGCTGTAAATATAACCCTGAACTGCTAGTTTCCTTCCCTCCAGAGGCAAAGAGATTTTACACAGCACCTCAGAGAAGTGAGGTAACTTGCTGAAGTTCACCGAGGGGCTGCCCTGCATGGAGCCTGATCCAGCTCTGAGCCCTACCTAAATCCATTCTCCTCACCGCCCCATGTGGCCTCCAATTACAGGTCTCAGCAACTCCAGACCCTGAAGAGGAGAGACGATGGCCCCTTTGTCTTTCTTTAAGCCCTTATAGAGATCAGTGCTCAGTGACAGGCAATCACATGCTATAGGAAGGGAGACTCGAAACAGGAAGAAGAGGAGGAAGGAAGGAAGGGAGTGGGGGGACAAGTTGGCGGGGAGCACTCACTCTTGCAGAGACGGGTCTGAATCCTCAGCATTTGCTGTCCCCACGTCTGAGTCGTAGGACATGGGCTCCTCAGAATGGTCTGGACTCTTGGAGCCGTTCTCTTGGAGCAGGCAGCTATCAGAGTTTAGGCTGCAAGACAGCTGGGATGAACTGGCCGTGTCCAGGCTGAGGGAGGAGGCCGTGAGCTTCCTGTTGCGTCGGATCTTGTGGCCTGAGTGCTGGACTTCGATGTCCTCCGAGCCTGAGGAATGGGAAATTGAATCCAGAGACTCTTTCCGCTGTAGTTCTGTCCCAGAGGTAGTGAGGGGTTCGAGCTCAGAGAGCGGACAAAGCCCAGAGAGAGCCAGCGGGGTAAGCGTCCACTCGTTCAAGATGGCGGACTTGTAGGAGAGCTCAAAGGATAAGGATGTCAGTCCTTGCAGGAAGCTGAGGAGGAACTCCCCCTCCTCGGCATCTCGAAGCAGAGCTGTGGGCTGGTAGTACTCGCACAGGTGGGCCGGGTCCTGGAGGAGCAGCTTCAGGTAGCACTCCATCAGGCCGTCGTTGAGGGCCAGCCTCAGCCAGGCCCGGCTGCGGCCCACGTCTGTGCTCACAAAGATCAGGTGCTCCAGTTCCGAGATGATGTGTCTGGGGATGGGAGGACAGGCTTGTTTCAAGAAAGGATTTCCAACCACTGAGGTCTTGTTTTAGCCACTACTTAGCAAGAGCTCGTAATAACAACTGCCCATATATACAGGCTTGAAAAAATCTTGGATAATAGTGCTCTATGGGAGATTTAGAAATATTAAGCTATGACCCCCCAACTTTCTGAGGTCGTTGTCATGAAGGACAATTGCCATTTTCATTACAACCACCTGGGGGCCCCTGACATCATCATGTGCTCATCCAGCACACATCGGATGAGCCCCTAAATGCAAGGTCTTTGGAGCTGTGAAGATCCGGGGTAAAAACATGGTCCTGCCCTCAATCCAGGTAACCACTTTCCAAAGGCACGTGAGCCCTGCTGTCAGTAGAGCTGGGGTGGGAGTAGGCAATCATTTCCAGGTCTCAGGAAGAAAAATGCCATAGAAAAGGCAATATCTGAGTTGGGCCGTTGAGGGATTTCAAGAGGTGAAAACAGAAGGGAAGCTTCTAGGCACAGAGGACTGACAGATAAAAGGCACTGAGGGTAGGAAGGCAACAGCTCTGTACCAGGAGTGGTGAGCACTCCGATTAAGACACAGGGAGGAGTAGTGGGTTACTGGGTTGCAAAATCAGGTAAGGCAGGGTCCTGAGTATCCAACAGGTAAGGCAAAGTGGGGCAGTGGTCCCCACGCCCGGGGAACTTGGTCAGGAGACCAAGTCAGTGAATCAGACTCCCGGCTCGCATTTGAGAGCCTGACGGTTTTTGCACAGGTAAGTGACTTGGCCAGTTATGCAGATGTCTTGGTGGGCCGCTCTGGATAACATCAGGTCCCACACGTACCAAACAGAATTCCCAAATCCTTGCTCTGATGTCAACGCCCCTCCTCTGACCACCCCGGTGCCCCGTGCACGTCTTGCCCCTGGGAGTGCGGCCCATGCCCTGCACAACTCAGTGAGTGAGGCCTGGCTGACTGGGCTAAAGAAAGACACAGCAAGATACGGAGGACAATTACAAAGCCACTGTCACCCAGGAGTGGGCTAAGAACCTGAGACAGGGCAGTGGCAGCCAGCAGGAAAAGGAAGACAGAGACCGACAAGGCACCGCAGGCCCAAGGTGGCATTAAGTAGGCCTCAGAGGCATGGCGCCAGCTCCCTGGTCCATAGCCCCGGCGGTCAGCGGCAGGGGCCACGGAGACAACCATCCCAACAGTCAGATGGTCTGGATTCTGCTTTTAAAAAAAAAAAAAAAAATGCCATCCCTTGTTATGAGTAAAAGATTTAGCAATGTAGACGTTTGAATGCTCTAAGGCAGGGTCAGCAAGCTTCTTTTGTAAAAGGCTCCGGGGTAAAGATTATAGGCTTTGCAGGCCACACATTCTCTGTTACAAGCGCCTGAAGTCTGCCACAGTGTGGTGACGGTGGCTCCTAAAGGCAAGCAGCCGGGGGCTAGAAGCAGACCCAGCCACGGCCTGAGGGGCTCTTGAGGCTTGGTCTAACAAGAACCCCTACCTCACCCATCTCTGTCTAGACTGTCTCTGTTGCTTTCCCATACAGTTGGTGAGGAAGAGCCTCGTGTCCTCCCCACAGCAAAACTTCCCCAGCTGATCTCACTTGTGGGTGACAGCTTTCAGGAGGGGCCAGAAGACAGGCTGAGGAAGAGGCTTCTGGTGGGCGTTTTTCTTTCTTTTCCCTCCGGCCTCAACTCGGATGTGCTTGGCGTGCAGGCCATGGATGAATACGGCCTCCAGGGCGCTGCACATGGCATTGGCATCTCCGTCTTCGCTCGTGACCGCCGTGTCTGAGGACACGTACTGCTTCTGCAGTGCCTTCACCGATCCCACCAGCTTCTTCTTGATGACCTAGTCAGCATCAGACATAGCACAGCCTTTAGGAGATCCTGCAGTGGGACGGCTTATCGCCACATACACAAGCACCCCTATGTGTGCAGACGTCTACGTGTGTGTCTTTATACAGCAAAGCTCACCCAAGCTAAGTACAGAAAACAAAGCCAAAGCATGGAGAAGAAAAGGAAAATCACATACTTACATCACCCAGGGGTATGGGTCTTTGTTTTGGGGTTTTTTTTGCAAAGATATTTGTATATTTTTGATTTTTTTTTTAAACTGAACTTCAAACGAAAACAGCAACAAAAGAAACAGCTTCAGTTAGTTGACAGCCATTTAAATCCATCACAGTTACAGCTCTGGGAGCTCAGGGAACCCAAGGCAATGGGGAAGCGGCCTACCCCACTCACATGACTACGATCTCACCAACAGGCAACAAGGGCTGCTTTCGGTCTACACTGTGAAAGATCCTACGCTGGGCAGTCAGAGGCCCAGGTTAGTGTCAGCTCGGTTGGTCACAAGCTGGGTCACCCCAGACATTTCACTTAACCTCGTTGTGCTTCTGTCCTCATCTGCTAAACAGAAAGCATACTTCCTGAACTACAGCACAGCAGGGGATTACCAGGAGGGCACGACCTGGTCTTTTATTCATCCTTGGGTCCTCAACACTTGGCACTGTGCCTGGCACATGTAAGTACTCAGTTAAATGTCTGTTCAGCAGGTTATAAAATACATACACATAGAATCCTTGGGAAATATAAGGGCAGTTCGGTCATAATGTGAGCGTGTCAAAGTTTCCTAAGTGTTTGGAAAAGGACTAAAAGGGAATGCAGAGAAACCGGTTTGAATTATTAGCTGATAGGATTACAGATAAATATTTTACTGTTTTTATTTTTATTTTAGCCCAAACAGTTCATGTTCACACTCTCTGAAAAGTTGAAATGTTTTTTTTTTTCTCACAACAGCTTTAAAGAGACCTAATTTACGTAGCATAAAATCACCTAATTTACGTAGCATAAAATCACCTAATTTACGTAGCATAAAATCATTTAAAGTACACAGTTCAATGGTTTTGGGTATATTCACAGAATTGTGAAACTATAGCCACTACCTCATTTTAGAACATGTTCATTGCCCTAGAAAGAAATACTGTGCCTATCAGCAATCACCCCCTATTCGCTGCTCCCCCAACCCTGAGCAACCACTCATCTACTTTCTATCTCGATGGATGTACCCCTTTGGACATATTGTATATGTGGAGTCCCACGGGGGCGGGGGGAGGCAGTCTTCGGTGTCTGGCTTCTTTCACTTGGCATGGTCTGTCTATGCTGTTGCCGTGTGTCAGGACTTCCTTTTTATTGCCAAATAATATTCCACGGCGTGGTCATCCCACATTTTATTTATCCATTCACTGGTTAATAGACATTTGGGTTGTTCCCACTACGAACATTCATACACAGGTGTTTATGCGGACATCAGCTTTCAGCTCTCCTAGGTACACACCTAGTGGTGGATCTGCTGGGTTATGTTTAACTCTGGGTTTAACTTTTTTTTTTAAAGATTTATTTATTGATTTATTTGACAGAGAGAGAGATCACAAGTATGCAGAGAGGCAGGCAGAGAGAGAGAGGAGGAAGCAGGCTTCCCAACGAGCAGAGAGCCCGATGCGGGCCTCGATCCCAGGACCCTGAGATCATGACCTGAGCCGAAGGCAGAGGCTTTAACCCACTGAGCCACCCAGGTGCCCTGGGTTTAACTTTTCGAGGAACTGTCAAACTGTTTTCAGGGCCGGATGGGCTGGCCGCACCACTTGATGTTCCTGCCAGCAACGTATGAGGGTTCTAATTTCCCTACAAGGTTATCGCTTATTTTTATGTCATTTTGATTCTAGCCATCCCAGAGGGTGTGAAGAAGTCTCTCCTGATTTTGTATGCATTTGCCTAATGTTTAATGATGTTAGGCACCTCTACATGTACTTGTGGGTCTTATGTATGCCTTCTTTGGAGAAATCCTTGGTCTTTAGGTAGACTATATTAAATCACCATCGTTTTGGGTACCTTGCCATTTTATCACCAATAAGATGTTCTGGAAAGGGTAGGATCTCCTCAGAGCCTGCTTCTGCTCTAACTTTGTCTCTTTCCAGACAGTCCTTGTTCATTTCAAAGTGAGAAAAATCCATGAAATGGCTGTCCCATGCACCCTTCCCCACCCTTGAGCCTTGCAACCTACCGGGATGGCAGCCCGGGGGTCTAGTCCATTCTCCACCACTGAAAGCATTTCCACTCACAGAGCAGCGCCCCTGGAGAATCACATGACACCTGCAGAGACAGATGGCGGCCAGATGAGCAAGTTCCAGCTCACCACCCCCAGCCAGTTCTCCTCCTGCCCCCAGGAGGCAGCAGGAAGTCAGCCCATCTTCCTCAAACTGCAAGGGAAGGGTGTTTGAATACAAAAGTAAAAGCTAAGAGTGGACTTTGAGGAAGGAAAGAAGGAAGGAAAACCAATCTGAGGGCTTGGACCTCAGGAGGTGGGGATTCTAGTGTGCCATGGCTGCGTCCAGCCCAAGCAGTGCATGGAAAGGGCTTCGGATTCCACAGCCAATACTGGCACAAAAAGCGCATGCGAGGCTGATTGAGCCACGGAGCTAAGGGCACAAAGGGGATGCTGCAGCTGAAGGTCCCAAGGGCCCACATGGCCAGGAAGCAGGGACTCACAATTTGCACTGGGGGCCTGGGCCCTGCAATTGCCCACTCTGACTCCTGTCCCAGTCTGGTGTCTGCCGGCTCAGCAGTGACAGGGACAACTGAAACAGCTTCCAAAGAGAGGGCTCTTCTCCTTCACGGGCGACGGTCTAAGCTGGAGAAGTACAGGGACACGTCTAAAGGTGGACGGGCTTGACTCGATTTGCGGCTAACCAGCCAGGCACGCTGGGGCACCGTATTAGACCTCTTAGATGGAGATACAAATGTGGAAAACGACTATCACATGGGCCTGAAGGTTCTAAGGACAAAGAGCATCTACAACGCTAATGTTTGTGGCCATCCAACCTACAGGCGAAGACTGCCAGTACAGGAATGCGCAGGCACAAGGAGCTGAAATAAATCCCTCAGGGCACTGACTTCCTTGTAGGGGGCAGCTGAGGTGGGAGGGTTTCAACCTGAGTGTGAGGGGGGCTGCTGGCTGGCCTGGCCCCACCTCAGCCCACTTGATGGACCAGGATGGGGTAGGCACCTTCCCATCTAAACAGATCTCTAGTGACCACACAGCTGAGCATGAGGGGACACCGCTGCTGTCTCTGTTCTCAAAAACTCCAAAAGAAGTTAATAAAGCCAAGGCATGCTAAATGGATTTTGTACTCTTTCCATATATTGCTACCTATATTCCTCCTAATCACGCTGGGAGGGCTGTTTTATTATCCTGGTCTAACTGATAAGAAACGGAAGCTGACCCAGGTCAAGGAACTTCCCAAGATTCCAGAGCTGATAAGTGGCAGACTCTGCTACCTCCCACTAGGACAATGTCGATCCTTCTGGAAGAGGCAAGAGTGTGGGCTAGCCCAAAGGGTGGGTGGGAAGGGAGCAGGGGGGTTTGGGAGGAGGGCTCTTCAGCTGAGGGTGGGAAAGATTTACAGAGAACAGTGGAACATGGAGAGCAGCAGGGTGGTCCTAAATGACATTAGATGCTCTGATTCAAGCCCTGGCCTCTGGAGTTGGCCAAAGGGTAAGCAGGACCCAGAACCAACCTTCCTAAGGAAGGGCATCCAGAGGCAGGTAGGTGTGGGGGGGATGGCCCCTGCAGCACCAGCTCTGGCCAGTGTGTGACAGGCCGCCAGGAAGAACGCAGGCCCCTGGCCACAGCCCCGGTCTTACTGCCTCTCCCTTTACCACGTTCTTGGCTTCTACTGCCTGGAGTTCTCAGGACCCTCCTCTGCAGACCAGCTCCATGCTGTGGACACCAGGACAATGGGAAAAGGGGATGGGCTGCAGTCTGAGTTCCTCCTGAAATTGTGCCTGATCCTGGAGGTGAGGTTCCTTCAAGGTTAACCTACGCAGTGCCCTGCAGGTCAAGTTCAGGTTGTCTGGCCCCAAGACCCTGGCATCCAATCCCTTTCAGCAATTCCAGAGGCCTAAGGCCTCCCTTCAGGCCTGTCCTTCCAGACAGAGTCTCAGGCTCCCAAAGTGCCCCTCCCCCGGCCAGCTTTAGGACCTGAACCACAATAATTTGAATAGTAGGTCTGTTAAGGCCTCATTAATGAATTTAGCAAAAATAGTAAGAGTATTTGCTGGAGGGAGGGAGGCCCATCAGTGAATGGGTGCTCTGGCCAAGTCAGGGTCTGCTAAAAAAATAAACTCAAGGGACGCTTAGAGGTCAGAGCAGAGCCAGATAGGAGACGACTGTAGCCTAAAAGTGTCAGAAAACCCACAAAATGACAACAGTGCAGGGAAATCCAGGAGAACAGCCACTTGACAATTCACAAAACAGGATGAGACTCTGGGGTCTCAGGTCAAAGAAAGGCTCATCTTTCTTGGCAAGAAGCCAAAGCACCCTACCAAGGCCTGTCTGTTCCCTGATGCTTCAGGGAGGCAGGAAATCGGGCCAGAGGCAGCAACATGACAGTCTAGTAGATCTCCGGGATCCGGGTCCCCTGACAGTGAGGTCAGCGCAGCAGCAGGCTCCTGGGGGGCCCAGAACCCCAATCTACCATCCTTTGGAATGGGCTTCACGTCCTATCCTCAGAACACTCTTCGCCGACACCAAGAACCAAACCAAAGAGGGGTGTCTCTTCAGGAGACCCAGGCTGAGGAGAGCAGATAGAGAGCTTCCAACATCACAGGCGCAGCTAAGCAGAAAAAGGGTGAGTGGCGTCTAACTTTAGGAAACTCCAAGCCATGCTAAGTCTACCTCTGCCCCTCAGTATTCATACACCCTGGCACAGGACCTCATTCTCTAATCTCATTTAGTTCTTAAAACAATCCTGTGAGAGGAGGATGATTATCTCCCATTTTATAGAGGAGAAAACCGAGGCCCAGTACAAAAGGGCCTCAGGTAAGGGACAGAATCCTCTGGCTTCCTCATTCCAAGTCCTGTGCCTCTCATGTCCTTGGTTCAAAGAGTTGTAGGCAGACTTATTACTCATAGACTGTTCTGGGGCACTCAGAAGCTCCATTTTTTTCAAAGAAGGCCTAAAACCAACAAGAAACAATCTTGCCCATCAGATCTGCAGCACACCGAAGGGGCAGGCTCTGCACACGTGGTGCCACATCTCCAACAACTGGTTTTTTAAATGGAAATAGGCACTGGGACCCTGACCCTCCCAGAAAGGCTGATGGAGCCCCTGGCCCAGATCAGTGTAGCTTGCTTTCATGAACTGTCCTATTCCCACGCTAGCCCTGTTGATACTCCCTAGGCCCCTCTGCAGCACAGATTCTTTCCATGGTAGCTAGGTTTCAGAACTGTCCTTTCTTAAATGTTCCAACACAAAGGAAGGAAACATTCTGGTTGATTTTCTTTGTTATATGCCCTTCTATAGACTTCCCATTTCACTTCCCCCAGAGACTAAGGAAGAATGAAAAGAGGAGAAGGGTTCAGATGAGACTTACATTAAAAGAAGAAATGGATGACCTGGCTCCACCGCTTTTGAAACACTCCCTTCATCAGTAAACAGCAACCTCCTCTTCTTGGAGACTTCCCCGCCATCCGTGACAGCCTCGGTCTCTACGGCCTGAATCCGATCCTGCACCTGGCTGTGCAGAAAAACAGGCTGGTGTTTAAGCCCTCCAGCTGCTGTCCCCCGTGATGAGTCAGGGTTTTCGGGTGGAAACGAATGACAAAGTTGTCTTCTGATTCAGAAAAGCAGCTGATCCTTCAGACATGTGAGTGTTGAGTGAGTAAACAGCACTTCCTTCTACCTGAAGAAAGTTCGGAGCTCTGGACAAGGGTCCTGTGAAGGATGGGATGGGTGTGTGTATATGGGGGTGAAGGCAAGTAGGCATTTGAAGCAACTGAATATCAGCTGGAGGGCAAGAAACTTCTGGCTCGTGATTCTCAGTCTAAAGGCTAGTGGGTGAGGCCAGAAATGTGAAGTCTAGGAATGCTGGCTTTCTTTCTTTCCTCCCTCCCTCCTCCTACCCAACAACACCCATCAGCCCCGTACCTTTTTTTTTTTTTTTTTTAAGATTTATTTATTTATTTTCAAGAGAGAGAGAACTCACATGAGTGAGAGGAAAGGCAGAGGGAGAGAGACAGAGAATCTTAAGCAGGCTCCATGGCCAGCCTGGAGCCTCGATCTCACAACCCATGAGATCATGTCCTGAGCTGAAAGCAAGAGTCACTCGACTGACTGAACTACCCAGGCGCCCTGCATCACCTCCATATTCTTGTCCCACATCTCTTAGGATTCCAGCAAGGACCAAAGTCTGCATGAATGAAAGCAGAAACTTTGCCCAACTCATTCACCATTGCATTTCTAGTGCCTTCAGAACAGTGCATGGCACACAGTGGTGCTCAAAGTATACTTGCTGAATGAACAGATGAATAAAACAAAAAGGCTCAGGGCAGGTATCTCTAGTCCAGACTACGAAGTTGAGGCATACAACTTTTCAGTGGTAGGGCCAATGTGGAATTCCTTACATTACACCAAGCTGCCAATGGGCTGAAATCCCTTTAGATATATTGCACTTTATTTAAGGTAGGAAGGCATTCAATTTTCAAAGAAGTGAGACTATAAATGGCAAGCAAAGACAATGGGTCCTCTTTGGAGCTCTTTACAATCGTTGGGAAACGACCAATCCTTTGGAGCCTGATCACCAGAACTACCAGGGGATGTGCACTCAAAAAGTCCAGGGGATTATAAATATTAACAATGGGGCCTCGGTGCCTCAAGAAGGTCTAGCTACTCTGAGATGACTTGGTTCTCTGAGTTCATGGGTCATCAAAATGGTCAAAACTCAATGATCCAGTACCTGCAAAAGAGGAAGCAATTCAACAGCCTCTGAATCCACCTAGGCCTCAGCCTCCTCAGGACCCACTCACCGACACTCTTCACAACATGTAACATCACCTCTGGTACTGTGTTTCCCCATGTTTGCTATTGGGACTAATCTGTAATCAGCTCTGGCTGGGGGGAGCACTGGGTGAGGGTCCTTTCTAAATGCCAGGACAACACTGAGGGACATGGTTCTGTGACCACAGCCAACCCCACATAGGGGAACTCTCTGAGTTTCTACGGACTACCATCCAAAAGGAAGTGGTAAGTTTCCGCTGTCCCAGGCTGAATGAGTAGCCACTCCTCACCTTCCAGGTATTCGGATGACACCTACCATCCCAGCAGCCAAAACAGGTAATGTAATATGAATGCTAAAAACACAATCCTTGAGCAACAGGTACAGGGGATCAGATATCCAGGAAAAACCCTTGAACCACAGGAGGTAGAACTCTACTCCTCCACACTTATTTACTATCTGAGCCCCTGCACCCATTGAGCTGTGAAGCAACTGCCTGGCTCTGAGAAAGCGCCTAGATTGGGCTATTGAGGGGAAGCAGGTGAGGTTGGCAGGGGACTGCACTAAGTTCTCAGATCAAATGGGGACCACATCAAGGGAAGACCGGGCACAGAGTTAGGGTGAAGAAATGGGGACATGGAGACCTCATTTTAATAAGATTGGGTAGGGGAGGTATAAACTGGGGAGGCAAGAGCTGGGGGCAGTTTAGCAAAGGTTTGGGGATACAGTGTCCTCAGGATGGCTGGAGGTTCTAAGAAAGTACGTGCTGGGCTTGGAAATTAGGGTTTGAGTCTGTGAGGACATGAAGATACATATAAGACTTAGGATAGACTGAGATCAGAGCTTTTAGAAGAGGGGTGAACTCAGGGCGCCTGGGTGGCTCAGTCCTTAAGTGTCTACCTTCCGCTCAGGTCATGATCCTGGATTCCCAGAATCAAGCCTGGTATGGTGCTCCCTACTCTGCAGGAAGCCTGCTTCTCCCTTTCTCACTCCCTCTGCTTGTGTTCCCTCTCTAGCTGTGTTTCTCTCTGCCAAAAAAATAAAATCTTTTAAAAAAAAAAAGGGTAAGCTCAACAAAGCATCTGCTTTGGCAGTAGGTATTACATGAGGGTGGATGGAGGTGGGGTCTTACCGCTTAGTAGTGCTTGGGGGGCTGAGCAGGGGGGCTGGGATAAGAAAGCTGAGCCAGAAAAGGGGAAAACCAGAATGGTGGGGATCAAAGGAGGTTGGCGTGGAACACTGGGGTTGCCAAAGGGGTTGAGGGGTGAAGGAGGCGGAGGGATGTGGCTGCGCTGGGAGATGGAACTGGGCTACCCTCGGGGTCAAGAGTGTGGCGGCGTTTACGCAACACCACTGGTGAGGGGGTGGGGAGAAGGGCTGGGCTTGGGTCCCGGGCGGGAGAAGATGGAGGGGACGGGTAAGCAGTGGCTGTGCGGGCTGAAGGCTCGGGTCCGAGTGGGGTAGGGTGCGGGGCTTAGACCGGGAGCGAAAGGGCTCTAAAGCAGGACAGTTTCAAGGCAACCAGGGGTTTGGGATCACCGACAGAGCTGGTGGCCCACCGCCCATTCGCGTGTCAGCCCGGCCGCACCTTCTCGCCTTCCTCGCCCCCAACCCCTAACTCACCAGAGGGAGCGGGGAGGGGGGTGAGCGGCACTCCTAGCCGCTGCAGCCTCAGTGTCTCCGACCCGCCGCTGCGGCCTCTCCGCCACTGACAACAGGAAACGGCTCCCGCGGCGCCTGACGCCATCACGTCGGTTCGGCGCCAGGCCCCGCCCCTGGGCCACGGAGCCAATCGCAGGGCTCGAGGAGTTGTAGGGGCGGGGCCTGCGCTTCCGCTGGCCCAGATTGCCAAACCCCGAGCAGGTGAGTGATCTGGAAGGCTCGGGGCTCCAGGACCCGAGGTTCGCGCGGCGAGTGAGGCCACTAGGCGACGCTGGGCGGAACGTGTCCTCCTATCCGCCTCTAGCAGTGCCTGTGTCACACTAGATCCTGGCTTCTGGGCTCGTGACCTCGCCTGGCCACAGCACCGTCTGTGTAACTTTGGGGACTGTCTCTTGGCCTTCTGCGGGAAGGCTCCCATGTGTAAAATCGGACCAATAGCCTGTCCTATTTTTGCCTCCCTGAGGGCATCAGCGCAGGTGGTACTTCCCGTCTGGCGGCTCTAGGGGGAAATACCAAGGGAGAGTCTTTAGGTCCCCTGCGCTTTCTCCGGTAACCTGCCCATCCGCCCAAAGGCGCGATGCTCAAGGGTCAGGTTACTCTCATCTAGCAAGGTAGTTGTTTTGCTTTCTTTGGTGGAGACATTTCTCTTTCAGATGGACTCAGAACAAAAGGTCAAAAGTGTCTGTGTTGGGGCCGGGGAGGGCTTTTTCTTTATTTCACACCTGCAGGCTTTGGTCAAATGGAAGCTTAGTGCCTGAGGGTGGGGTGAGTGCTGGGGTGGAGAGGTACTGCTGCCCGCAGGTCCAGGGGGAACTTAGGGAGTATCTACAGGGCTGGTTTAGGAACAGGACGGTTCTTGGAAGCAAGCTGCACTGATCTGGGTTGGGGGCTCCATCCGCCTTTCTGGGAAGGTGGGGATCCCAGTGCCTGTTTCTGTTTATAAAAGGAGCTGTTGGAAATGTGGCACTTGAGTGGGTGGTGGGTGGCCCTTCAGTAATTCTCTTTCTAGGAGTGAGAACCACCTCTCCCTGGTTTTAGACTAGATGAGTCTGAGTACATTCAGTAGGGTTAATCATTGAGGAGGAAGTTAGAAATAAGGACACAGAGGCAATGTATTCTCTTGTGTTAAACAAGGTGGAAAGTAAGGGATTTACTAGGGAAATCCCGTTTCCTACGCAAAAGGATAGTGTTTCTTATTATAATTAGCACAGCAAGAGCATCAGTGTCTTGACACAGCATGCCCTCTCCCAAATGGAGCCAGCGACATTCCTCATGAATTTTTACACAGCCACTGTCTGAAAAAGCTGTGGGAACCCCCACATAGTAATCTCTTGTCTGCCTTTTCAGGAACTCCCATCTCTTGGTCTTTTCTTACTTCCCAGGCGTCTGGGGCCCTCCGCACAGTCAAGGGCTTGTCTTTCTCTCTTCATCTTGTTCTGGTGCACACTTCCATCATTCATGGGCCGTGAGTCCACCAAGTAGTCTCTAGCCAGAAAAAAATCTCACGTTACCATGTCTTTCAACCATAATAAAGGCAGATGCAATGTGCCCTGGTGCTCGAGAAGAGGGCTTGAAGCTTATCCTGGAGGAGGCAACTTGTATCTGAGCCTTCCGGGTGGCAGAGGAAAGAGCACTGCAGGTGAAGAGACTGGCAGAGAAATGGCTAACGGGTAGGAATGCAGGCTGAGCTCAGGGGAGAAATGGGAAAGAAGCTAGGAGGTAAGAACAGAGGAAGGGGAGGAGGTTATAATGGGAAGGGAGATAAAGATTGGGTGTGGGAGAAAGGGAGGAGGCACAGACACAGGTGAAGGCCAGTGTGGGAAGGGCTGGAACCTTCGAAAAGGCAGCTCTCGGGCCACTGGTCTGTCAGCTTAGATTTCAAGCACTACGCAGAATTATGCAAAAAGGCAGGAGAACTACGGGCAGTGGGCAGCATATAGATTCCTGAACCCCACCCTACCCAGGAGTCACTCTGGGGTGGTGTCCAAGAATTTCTCGGCTTGACTACCTCTTCTGTGCCTTGCCCTCACTGCAGATGGATCCAAAGCCTAAGGAAGTGTAAGAATCTCTACCTTAACCTAGGAGCTGAGGGGTAAGGGATTCACATTTGTGCAAACGCTTCCATTGTTTGCTGGGTGGGAATTGTCATTTGTCCTTATCAACCACCCGGAAGGTAGGTGGGCGTTCTTATCTCCATAGCACGGATAAGTAAACAGGCTTAAGAGAGAAGTTGAGTTACTTGGCCACACAGCTAATAAATGGTAGAGGGAGGACTCTGACTCAGCTCTAATTCTAGCTGGAGGACTGGCATAGTTCAGTGGCAGAGCAAGTGGGGTTTGGAACCAGGGATGCTGAGGTTTGAACACCAGCTCCTGTTGTTCATGGGGCCTTCCCTACAATATGCGGGGCCCAAGACAACCCAGCAAGTGTGGGGCTAAGACCACTGCCACGGTCAGTGGTTTTCACGGGCCCCTTGAGGTAGTACTGAAGATAGACACTTCTAAGTTCGATGATTAGAAAAGAGAAGTCAGAACACCCGAAGGCCCCCTAGCCTCAAGCAGAAGGGCCAGACTGTGTGACAGGTAAGTTCCCCAAACTATCTGAGCCTCAGTTCCTCATCTGTAAATTGGGGAAAATATCACTGATGTGAGGATTAAATAAGATAATATCCTTAAGACAGTTTCTGGCCTGCGGTAAGCCCTTGAATATGACTAGCTATAGGGCACCTGGGTTGGTTAAGCATCTGTCTCAGCTCTGGTCAGTCCTAGGGTCCAGCCCACAATGGGCTCCCACCTCAGCGGGGAGTCTGCTTGCCCCTTTCCCTCTGCCCCTCCCCCTAGGTCATGCTCTCTTGCTCCTCTCTCTAAAGGGATGAATAAAATCTTCTGTTCCTTTTTTTTTAAAAAAAATATTTATTTATTCATTTATTAAAAAGATTTTATTTGAGAGGGAGGGACTATGAGCAGGGAGAAGGGCAGAGGGAGAGGGAGAAGCAGATTCCTGACTGAACAGGGAGCAGATTTGGGGCTCAGTCCCAGGACCCTGAGATCATGACCTGAGTCGAAGGGCAGACACTTAACTAACTGAGCCACCCAGGAGCCCCTGGATGAATAATGTCTTAAAAAAGAAAATAAAAAAAAGAAGATGACTGGCTATATTATTATTCTTTTAGCCAATTCTCACTTTCCAAATCCAGTCCCATCTCTGTTTTCAACTGCTCTCTGAGCAGTGGAGGGCCCTTCTTTTTCCTTCCTTCCTTTCTTCCTTTTCTTTTTCTTTCTTTCTTTCTTTCTTTCTTTCTTTCTTTCTTTCTTTCTTTTTTTCTCTCTTGATGATGGCATTTCTTTTCTTTTCTTTCTTCTTTCTTTTCTGGAGAACCTTTCTTGTTTGAACCCCAGACATATCCTTACTTGGCAGCTGACTGAAATCATCAAACTAGTACTAATGCAACCATTTCTCTCAAAATTGGAATTGCTAATGTTCTCCTGGGTTCTGTGGTAGGAAGCTGGTTCTTCCCACTCTCTTTTTTAAAAATGGATTTAAAGGGTTTTTAAGGGGCACCTGGGTGGCTAAGTCATTAAGTGTCTGTCTTTGGCTCAGGTCATGATCCTGGAGTCCCAGGATGGAGCCCTGCATTGGGCTTCCTGCTCAGCTAAAAGCCTGCTTCTCCCTCTCCCACTCCCCGTGCTTCTGTTCCCTCTCTTGGGTCTCTCTCTGTCAAATAAATAAAGAAAATCTTAAAAAAAATAAAGGGTTTTTAATTATTGATTTACCAGTTATACCTCAATAAAGCTGGACAAAAATAAAGCTTTGACAAAATAATGAATTTTTAAAAACCTCAAATGTTATTATACACATAGTTTACAGTTGAAATTGTAACGACCCACAGTAGTTTCTTGCCTCCCACCCATCCCCACCCTCCTGAGCGAGCTCCCTGGGCTGGTTATTCCTGGCGGAATCTTCTGGTGCTTTTCTCCACCGATCCTGTGCTTCGAGCTCTTGATTTATTCATTTTAGTTACTATCTGTGGACTTCGTAGTGCATAGACAAGGAGTTAGTTGTTTAACAACCCAATCCATACTTGGGGTTTAGTTACGTCACTCCTGATAACTCGTAGTGTCTACAGAATTGGGACTATGTAAATATTGTTTACGTAGCCCTCTCTCCGGGTTCTGTCCTCCCGTGTGCTCCAGCTCCCTCCTGGACCTGTCCCACAGCTGCTATCCTGGAATCTTCCCTTGCTGCTTCCTGGGTTGGCCTTTTCCTGGTTCCCTTCTTTTCTTGCTTTCTTTACTCGCTCTCTCTGCTGGAGCACATCTGCAGTTAAGAATCCCTGTCGAATAGTAAAAAGCAGAATGGTCTTTGGACCTGCTTGTGATAGTAGTTATACCTTTAGTATCTACTAATTGGGAAAAAATACATAAGGACCCCGTATTATCATGAAGGCATCCCTGCTCCTAAGTGAGTTTGTATTTTACTTACCACAATAGGATCTATGGGCTTAAGTGTTCCTTCACTCAAGCTTCAGTCTCTGATCCTCCATTTGCCACCTGACCTCCTTACCTCCCAGTTAGACAACCTGCGTCTTAACTTTCAATTCTGTCCCTGTGCTTTAACCTGCCTTAAGTACTGGTTCAAGGCCTGATCTCGCATGTGCACGTGACCATGGCTGGCCAAGCAGAGTCTCCTCCTCCCATATAAAGTGTCCAAGCTTTAAGGATGACGTTTCCTCTACATCAGTGCCCCTCAGAGCCCAAAGCTAGAGGACAGCACAATTGAGGGACAGGTGGGGAGAGGACGATGCTGTTTGAGTCCTAGATGCAGCCAGCTTTAAGCATGTAGGCTTCCTGGGTATATGGGCTGATCCACTGTGTGACATTTTTGGCTCAAGCATAGTTTAGTTGGATTTCTTTCACTTGGAGCATAAGGAACAGTGACTGATATATTTGTCTTTGTGAATCTGGTCAAGTTATACAAGCTGTATGTATACAACGGCTCCCAACAACACTAGGTTCCCTGTCCCTCTGCTTTTATCAGCTCCAGCCTGAGATGGCTTGACATTGAATAGTCCCATTTAGGGCCTGGAGGAAGCAAGTTACCATGAGTCACTGCCCTAAAATATACTTTCTACACACATGCCCTGTGCCTGGAATTCAGTGGTGATGGTGGCATTTGCTGGGGTTCATCCTGGCTCTCTTCAAGTGGTTCTTCTTTGGAGTGCGTAGTCTATAGGGAAAGGCAGCAATAAGGGAGAGCGTTTGGGCCTGGTCCTGTTTTCGCCCTGAGAGCTGGCGAAAGCAATGATGAGAGGGGCTGGAGGCCCTGTGGAGCCTTCGGGGCTCTGATGGTGAATCTCATTGTTCTTCAAATTATCAGGAGCCCATACAGGTCCCTGACTAGGGTTGTGCCTTTAGACAGCCTCCCTCTTAGGATATTTCAGGCAATGGGAATCTTTCTAGTTTCAAAAGGCCTCTAGAGAAAGATTTCACTACCTTTTTTTTTTTTTTTTTTTAAAGATTTATTTGGGTGGAGGTGGGGCAGAAAGAGAAAGAGAGAATCCTCACACTCACTCCCCACTGAGTGTGGAGCTCCACACAGGCTGGTCCCTGTGTGGGACCTTGAGACCATGACCTTGAGATCATGACCCGAGCCGAAACCAAGAGTTGGTCGCTCAACCAACTGAGCCACCCAGGCACCCCTTGCTACCCTATTTTGATGTTTAACTTGTCGAAGCCCTTTCTTCTGGCGGTTCCTATGGGAGGCGGTGGATGTGGGCTTTAGTGCAGACAGATTTAGGTACAAATCCCAGTTCCCAATGGCATAGTCCTTTTGCAGCTTCTGGGGCAAGCTCATCACTGTATGCTGACCTTTAGGAGGTCAGTTTATTTCATAAGGAAATTGTATGTGGAGAATGAAGAAATGGTCTAAAATTCACCCAGTAAGATCCCTGAGTCATCACTGCAGGCTGGGTCTGTACTAGGCATTGGGGAGAGGAAGGAGATGTGATTCTTGCCTTGTCAGGCTTCCTGCCCTAACAGAACTGTGGTGGGGCCTTCACACTGAGGGACTACCTTTCCCTCTGCTCCATTTACAGGGGACACCTAGAAGGGCAGGGCCTCTGTACGTAACCTCTAAACCAGGAGTCGGTCCCATCCCGAGGTAGATAGGATTACTGGCCTCCCTGCATCCACACTCTTGCTGTGTCTCCCTGTGGGCAGAGTGTACTTTCCTGTCCCCTGGCTCGGGGCTTGGCTGTGTGACTTGCTTTGGCCCGTGGAACAGGCAGAAAGAAAAAGCATGATCGTTCTGTGTCTGGGCTTGAAGAGGCCCAGTGAGGTTTCTGCTTGGCTTCTTGTTACGCTTCCTTCCAGTAGCCCCTTTCGCCTGGGCCCGGAACCAACACAGGTGGAAAAGAGACCCTGCCGGTCTGCAGAGCAGCAGTGAGAAGAGGCACTGACCCAGCCACCAGAGCATTCCAGCACAGCTGTCCTGGCCATCCTGCAGGAATCCGTGTTCCAGTCCACTGAGTTTGGGGATGGTTTACTGGTTAGCATTGTTGTGGCCAGGGATACCCAGTACACATCCTCACTCCTTCGTTAGGCTATAGGTTCAGCTACAGTAGAGACCCAACACAACAATGTGGTAGATAAAAAAGCAGCTTATTGATCTCTCATGGAATCATCTGGTTAAGTACTGCAGTCCCAGGCTGGTTTGGTGGTTCATGTGTCAGGGAGCCAGCCTCCTTCTGTTTGGCGGCTTCACCATTCTGGGGTGTCACTCTCATCCATGTGAAGTCTTTATGCCATTGGCAGGTTGAAGTCCTTTCCCTTGGCCCTGGAAGCTGAACCCTTCCACAGTGTGGCGCCAGACCCCTCTCCAACGCCACCCTGGAACACGGGAAACCTCACCTTGAAGCACCATGGGCTCGGCTTCAGGCCTCTAGGACTTCTACCCCCACCTCCAGGAGGTGCTCCACTGCCATCGCTGCCATTCCCTGCCCTGACCCCGCCCCCCCGTCTCAGCAGCATCTCACCCCCACTAGGACCCCTGCTCCTGCTGCACCCCAGACAGAGAGGCCCTGACTTCTGTGAGGGCGGCAGCCAGCCAGCGTGACCCTCGGGGACTCCAAGGGTAAGAATCCAGTGGTGCCTTCTGGTCATCTTCAGTCTGCTCTGCCGTGCCTGTCCCCCCTCAAATCCCTGCTGACCTCAAGTCCTGAAGAAGCCAGAAAACCTCTGCTTCCACCACCTCCAGCTCTCTGCCCTACCTCAGTAGTTTGGTGAGCATAAAAAGGCTTGTTAGAGTGGCCCCTCTGTTACGGAGGTAGGCTCGGCGGGGGGCATGTGGGTCTCGGGGGCGACAGGTTCTCTCTTTCTCTAAATGTTACTGGCCTCCTCTGAGCTCTCTTCATTCAGCCTTGCTTGGCCTGTGAAACATAGTTTTGAGCAGCTTGTGGCCGCATCCCTAGTAGAACCCTAGCCTCCCCTAAAGTGCTGGAAGCCCACAAACCACATTTCACAGATTCTGTTGGCAGCAGTGTTCTGTCAATAAAATGTACTTGTGTGGACAGTCTGGAAGGTGACAAGGAGGTAGAAGCCATTCTCTCCTCCTCTGCGGGAACAGACACACAGGCTACGTGTTGGACTCCATGCTCCCCCACTAGTCACCTGGCTTGGGACTGTGGGGGGCTACAGTGACCTCAGCAGTCTTTTGAGGGGCAGTAGCAGCTTTGAATCTATGGAAAGCAGCTGGTAAAGTCAGCTGAAAGCTAGTGGCATGATCCCGCAGTCCCCAACGACCACCACTGCTAGCCCCCCAGTGATGAGCACCAGTTACGTGTTGGACATTGATCATGACCTGAGCTGAAACTGAGAGTTGAATGTTTAGCCACCTGAACCACCCGGGCGCTGCAGGGGTGGAGGTCTTTTTGTGCCGCGTTATTCCCTGGAATCGTGCAGCCATGATCGGTATTGGGTGAGGAAGGTGATGGTAGGTCTGGTGCTGGGCTGCAGAGCACGTCTGAACCTCAGTGGGGTCAGGAGAGGCGAGGGCGGTGCAGATGACTAGATGAGTGGCCCACCACTATGTTTTCTGAAATGAAGGTCTGAGGAGGGCGGTCTTGGGTAATGACTGCTCTCACACATTCTTCTTTACCGGAGCCCTCAGCCCCTCTCTGCTAGCTACATAAGGGTTGGATTTTTTTTTTAAGAAAACAAACCAAAAAACCCCCATTGTGAATTATCCACTTGCTTGTAAGGGTGGAGAATCCTCTACTTGCCAAGACAGGGCACACATTCTGTGCATGAGTTTGAGCGCTGGGGAAGACAGGGCTCAGGCCTACAGTGGAGCTAGGCTCAGTAATCCAAATATCCTGGCAACACCGAGGACCTTATGAGAGGAGCCAGAAATAGATGATCCTCTCTGGGCAGGCGGTCAAGTGTGTGTGAATTACTGGTATTTGCTGAGCCAGGGGAGAGAGCACCAGAATAAACTGCTAATTGATTTAAGAGTCTACACCCCCTGAAGATATGTTTTCCAGTTTCCAGAGACTGATTTGATCAGAGAAATGAGGGGAAGACACCCCTGCTCATCCTCCTTTGCCCGCACTACTCTTGTGGAAGGACACTGGCTCCCACAAGGGTTTCTAGCTTCAGTCCTGTTCCTCGTGCCTGCGGCCCCTGTTCTCTCGATAATGATGTTTAACCAGTTCCATTTTAATTCCTACCACATGGCTAGAATTGGTTATGAATTTATACATTTTAATATGAGAAAAATAAGTATTTTACAAGCAATGCTGAGAAGCCAGTATCAGAAAATAAACTTTGCAGGTGGCCTGAGGCAGTACGGGCTCACTCGGTGACAGTCTCAGCTGCGGTCTCGCTCTCCTCGCCCAGCTCTTCAGCAGTTGAATCTGTGGTCTGATTCTTCTCTGCCAGGGCTTCACCTTTCTCTCTGCAAAAAGAAGAATGCCAAAGGCTTTCACTCTGCAAAGGAACAATTCAGCTTTTCAAAGTTTCCTCATTTGAGATATGAGTTGTAAATCAGGTACCCTGGTTCCTTGTTGAAAATCTCATCCTCATCAGAAGAATCCCTGTCATGTAACTTCTGTGCCATGTTTTTCTTGCGTGTGGCATTGAGAGGTCTGTACATGTCCCGAAGCCAGAGTGGACGCCTTCTCCAGAAAAAGCCCTCCTGGATGACAGAAAGATAACTGTTTTAACTCGGTGTTTCCCATGCTCTCCCCAGCCACGGCACTTCATCCTGCTCATATTTACCTGATTCTCATTTTCTGTTGAGCATCTCTTCCGCAGCAGAGATCGAAAGAAGCCCCTTGGAGGAAACACACATGCAATTAGTGACTCATGCCATTTCCCTAGCCTCTCACAATGTGTATCTCTGGTCTTATTAGGACACCTCTGCCCATAATCACAGGAGGCAAGATCACCACAGTCCTGGGATCTTGAAAATAATCCCATGCATGCTGGGCTTCCAGAATTTTCCCATGTCTGTCCATAATGACCCCCCAGTGTCTCTGGGGAGATCTTTGTATGTGGCTCGGCATGGGGTACAGGCAGGATTTTCACCCTGCTCACCTGGGCCCTTGGCCAAGTGCCCTCATGCAGTGAACAAACTGGGCAACTGCACGGCAGAAGCACCTTGCTCTCTCCAGAAGCATTTTACAGTGGTCCCCAATGCACTTAGTCTCATAGGCATCATTTGCTGGGGAGGGGGAAGGAGAGGTGCTTCTATTTTCCTAGATGCTTTATCCTGCAAATTGAATCGCATCAAGAAAATGCCTGAGTCCAACCAGCAAAGTTATCTAGCTCACTGACTTTTACACTGCAGGCTGTCACTGATAAGAATGAGTCATGAAGTGAACTTAAAAGGTCACAACACTAAAACACAAAATACTTTTTAAAAAAAATACAAACAGTATAGGAAAAACGAGAGTGTAGAATAAGTTTGTCTTAGAAACTGCTTATGTCTCTATGGTATGTGTGTACTGAGTTGTGACATCAAATGTAGCTCACAGCCCAAGAATAGTGTAATCAGAGAAGGCGTGCCCAACTGGAAAGGAATCATCTGACACTCACTAGCAGTATGACCATGGGACAATTTACCTTCCCCTTTTTCTTCTCCATTTCCTTATTATAAAAGGAAGAGACAAACTATTTTCTAAGGCCTCTCCCAGTTACAGTTCTAGGGGGCTGGACAAAGGGAATGGCGGGGGCGGGGGGAGGCTTGAAAACCAGGAGGAGGAGGAGGGAAGTTTTCTTGCCACTTTACAGGAAGGAGTCATCTATTCTGCTTTCCATCAGCCTTGAAGACTAGCCTTCTTAGCCCAAGACTTTGTGGCTCTCCCTATCCTTTCCGCAGAGCCTCTGAGAAGGCCTGTGGCCAGGCCTGATGCTCACACCAGCAGGAACCAACACCTCCCCATCTCCACCCTCTTTCTTTAAAGGACTGGTGACCAGCAGATGCTCTGTGCCAGTCTCCTTCTAACTCAGGATTGGCTGGGGAGCTAATTTTGCTGGATAGGCAAAGCATTAGGCCAAATCAGTATTCTTTCTGCCTTTGGTGGCCAAATCAGTATTCTTTCTGCCTTTGGTGGTTTCCTGGGAGGCAAAGCATTAGGCCAAATCAGTATTCTTTCTGCCTTTGGTGGTTTCCTGGGAGTAAAACAAGGGGATTGAAACAGGGAGGAGTTCTAAAATCGAGTTCTAAAATTCTACTTTAACAATTGCCAGACTAATATTTACCTTGAGTTCCCTTCTTTACCTTCCTCGGATGCCCTTCTATGAGAATAAATCTGTTTTGGAAGAAAACATGATCACAGTTACCCATCTCAATGACCACTGCCTCCAAATCTTTATTCATTCCTTTGTATTTTATGTCTTATCTAGCCAGTGATAAAACTTTTTTGAGGACAGGAATTCAGTTTAATAGTCCTTTGCTCTTCCACAATACCTAACTTGGGATCTTGTGTGCAGCTGGCAATATATTTTATTGACGGTTTTAGATGATTTCAACAGATAATTCCTAATAAAAGTTCATAGAAGTAGGAAAAGAAAAGTATCTACCAGAAAGCTAAGCAGTGGCATTGTTGAAAATCAAAGACAAGAGTGAGATGCCTATTATTGCAGCCACTGTTCATCATTGTTGAGAGGTCTGATCAATGCAATAGGAAAAATGAAAGGAAAAAAAAACATATTTACATATGAAATTATGGACAACCTAAAAGGCCCAAGAGAATCAACTAAAATTTTACTGAAGTATGAGAGGTCAATAAGATGGCTAGGTACAAAATCAAGAGCTTGACATGCAAACCACAATAGCGTCCCTATATTCCACAAATAACCAATCAACAAATGGAAGGATGATCCCATTTACAATATCAATAAAAGGCATAAAAGTACCTAGGAGTAAACTCATAGCAAAGAGTGGGTAAAACCTATGAGATGATAATACTAAAACTCTTTTGAAGGACATTAAGAAGAAATGAATACCTGATGTGAGATACCATGTTCCTAGAATATTGCAAAAATGTCCATTTTCCTCAAATTAACCTATAAATTCAAAAGCTATTCAAATCCCAAGATAGTTTGTTTTTTAAACAAAAACTGGTCAGCTGACATTTGGTAGAGAAAATATGCAAGCTTAGCTATGAAATGTACGAAAAATAACATCAAAGAGCAGGAGCTTACCCTAGCAGACATCAAAATACGTTATTATGAAGACACTGGAATTAAGTACATAGTGTGATACTGGTACAGGGAAAGAAAACTGGCTTGATAAAGAATGAACCATTCAATAAAAGATCTTAAAGTAACTGGATTTTATATAGGGGGAAAAAGTTAGATCCCTTACTCAACCATACCAAAAAATAAAACAGATTCTATACATATTAAAAAATATAAATAACAATGTTATGAGAGTATAGAAAGCAACAAAGGCCTTGTTAACAAGACCCATATCCCAGAAGGTATAAGAAAGGACTGGCAGATATGGTCCTTGCCCATCATTCGTCATAGTCCTTGCCCCCTTCACCCCCAGGTTGCTGGTCTTCCTGCTGATTTATAAAAACTCTCTTCATAGTAAATACATTAATCCTTTCAGTGGCTTTCACTGAATTTCAATGTTTCAGATATTTTCCAGTATTTTCATGTTTAAGGAGAAAGAACAGTGGGACAGGAGCACAGGCTTTGTAGTCAGGCGAAACGGGGTTCTGCTTGGGTTTCACTTTTGGGACCTTAAGCTGATTCTCTTTTAGGTATCAAAGAGGGATGGTAATATCTTCCTCACAGGATTGTGGGGATTAAATCAGATGTGAAAAATTCTTCTTCCTATGCTTGGCATAAATCAGTGCCAAGTTTGCTAATGGTGTCACAGACAAGATGATCAAATCTATCAAAGGTTTCTGCCTGTGGTGTCAGAAGGCTCTTTCCCACCGTAAGATGATAAAAATATTGCTTCTGTTTTCTTCTAATAGTTTTATGGATTCTTTCCTTTTTTTTTTACATTTACTGAAATATGTTTGTTTTCAGGTGGGAAATGGGGCTCTGCTGTTATTTTCCTCCTAAATAATGAAGCAGTTGTTCTATTACCATTTATTTATTTTCTTCCACTGATTTGAATACTAAAAGATAACATTTCAAAAGTCCTAGTAACACATGGGTCTCTCTGTTGCTGGGCTCTGTATGCTACTTCAAAGAAATATTCCTCTGCCTTACTTCTCATTGTGAACTGGTGAAGTTGACATAATGCTTCACCTCTCTTCCTTTGAACACCATTATTGTCTATTACAGGAAAAACACTGCATGGTCTCTGTCCTTAAAAAGCTTATCATCAAAGTAGGGAGAGGAAGTAATGAAACCACATAAATACAAACAAAAGGTTGAACTACATAGAAATTAAAAACAGCAATAGGAATTTATAGATCTTCCCTAAAAGCCAAAGGCCACAGGCCACCTGGAGATGCAGAGGGTACTATCTGGACAATGGCCAGTGATTTATATTCCCAGAGACCTTGGTAAGTTGACCCCATGCCAGTTCCTAGCTTCCTGGGCTCAGAAATCATGGGCTCTGTCCTCATCAAAAGCGAACTCACTCACTTTTTGAGTTGAAGAAATGTTACTATCATGTCAACTCTGGCCTTCTTAAACTTAATGTCTCAGAACAGTCTAATGGCTTGTTGCCTTGGTTACAATCCGCAGATCTTCTGGCAGCAGGGTTCCTTTAAAATTCCCCAGAATATACTTTGCAATAAAAGAACAAAGCATATCTCAGTCCTCCAGACTGAAGAGAAATATCAAGTAGTGGAAGGTGAGAAAGTGGCTTTGATTTTCAATTTGTGGGTTCTGAATCTATTATAAAGATAGACATCTGAATTAATAGTTGTCCTTACCTCAATGAGACAGAAAACTATAATCAAAATCATCACTACTACAGTCACAGATATTGCCAAGATGAGTTTGTTGTTATAGCCATAACCTGGAACTTCTTTTGTGAGCTAAAAAATAAAGAACACGTTTTTAGAAAACAAAGAGATAGGATGAAAACTATTCTTCAGCTACTCTAAAACCCCATTCTTTCAGATGAATGGCTTACAGATTCTTAAGGAACATACCAAATCTAATGTGTTATGTAATCTTATCATTAGCATTTTCTTCAAAAATGTATTTATCTCGTATGTTAGACCCCCTTCTCACCTACCCTGGACATAGTGGCACTATTCTCTAAGTGAGCAAAATGACAGATCACTGTGTTTCAGCCGACGATACCTGGCCAGGACAAGACCCAGACTAGGAGCCCCCGGTCTTTGTGCTTAGGTGCCTTCATGGCATGTCCTAAACTGACTCAAAGTCCAGATCCCAAGTTTCAGGAGTTTTCCTCACCTCGCTGGACAGCTGCCCTTTCCGTACACTCTGGACTTCTGTGCTCTCATTGATATAGTTCTCATTCTTCCATTGGTCCGTATCCCACTCTGCCTTGGACACCTTTACTTCTTGCTGCTCACTGAGAAGCTTCATCAGGAGGCCTGTTCTGGAGATGAGCTTGGCACAGGCCAATTGCACATGGATCTCGGAGCAGTCCATTTTCAAAGTCCGGATAACATGAGAAATGAGTCTTCTCACGTCATTATTGGGGATGAGGGACCGCAGCTGCTGGTTTAGCTGAATTTCAAATAGATCACCTGGAGCTGAGAACTTCGACACAGGGAAGTCTGTGGGCGTCGGGGGCAATTCAGTGCCCACGTATTCCCATTGTGTTTCATTGGTATGTTTAACAGTTGGCATAAAGTTGTCCTTGGTGGCCATAGAATGTGCCGTGGAAAGATTCTCACGGTTCCCAAATTCAGGGAGGGTTTGTTCTGGCGTAGTCGTGTTTCCTATCAAAATAGGTTCTTCAGAAACATTCTGTGCAGTAGTGTTTTCCACAGTAGTGTTTTCTCTGAGAGGTTCTGAAAGAGTAAATAATTCTGGAAAATCCTGAGAACTCAGTTCTCCTGAAGATGAAAAAGCCTCCCGTGAAGGGGAATTTATGAGGCTCCTGACTGCAGAGAATGGAGGTCCTTCTGCAAACATCAGTCTATTCCTGAAAGGGCTTTTCTTTCTGAATTTTCGACTCCGTTTGGCCTTGGGTGTTCTGTGGACCAAACGTGAGCGAATTTTATGAAAAATGTACTTTTTTCCAGAATGTGAGACTGGTGTGGAAGCCTTCATATTCCTGACTCTAGCATTTGCATCCTCTAAAACAAAAATGGTGTAGGTTAAGTCTTTTGATTTGTTTTTCACCTCAGGTAGGGATTTGGGAGAGGTGGAGGCAGAAGGCCTGCCCAACGAGTATTGTTTCAGGAAGGAAGAGACTGCTGCCTTGTGCTCCTCTATGAATGAAGGCTCTGTATTGAAGGAGTCTCCGACTAATTTCCTGGGCCTCTGCGCCATGCGAAGCTGCTCCAGCTCCCTTGCGGATGGTCTCCTGAGCCTTCTTTCTTTGGCCATGTTCTCCACAAATGACTGGGCATTCTGTTTCCCCTGGTTACTCTGATGGCCCACTTCTTTGAAGTACCTTTTCTGTAGGCCCCTTGGGCCCTTGAGGACCCTGTTCACTCTCAGCAGCTTTTCCCCTACACTATCAGCCTTGGCGAGATTCTCTTCCTGTGCTCGGACAGTTTCCAATTTCTTTGGGAAGATCTGGCGTTTAAATTTGGGACCGAAAAGACCAGAATGTATAAGCATGGCAGTTTTTTCTTTCTTTTTCACCTCATCGATTTTTTCTTGAATTTCTGCATCTAATAAATTTTCCAGAAAATGGAGTTTCTTCAGTTTATTTTTGTAAGTTGAATTGTTGGTTTCAGGTTTAAGAGAAAGATTCCCTGTGTCGTTTGTCAAGGGACCCATGGGCTTGTCTCCATCTTGTGCATTGGAAAACAGAAGTTTAATGAATGGTAATAACGTTGATTCTACATCTTCTAGATTTCCCTCTGAGAAATAAGGCAATATGTAATTCAGTGCACTAATAACATCACTTTCATCATTAAAGTCTAGCTGCTCATTTATAAAGGCTACACTGATGCCATTTTTCTCCGAGAATGCCTTCTCTGGCTCAATAGTCAGCTCAGTACTGGTGTTCTTCTTCCGGGCTTTCAATACCTTCATGAATGATCCTTCTGTATTCCTTATAGATACTTCTTCATCTATCAACAAAGAAGAGACTAGTTTTGATAACGGAAGACTGATAAGTACAGCTTTTTTGTCAGTCCACATAGATCCCCGTCACATAAATTAAGAATTGGCAAATATTTGAGTACCATTTAGAGAGACAAACTCAAACTTGAATCTATGACTGGCAACAACGAAAGGAGAAAAGGATGTTTTTAGAAAAAGTGGCTATTTACTCAGAAACTTCTATAGTGTGAACAACTGTATTTGGGAGTATTCCATGGGTCCGCAAGGCCCGATTACCCAGTACTCAAAACAAGTCAAGGCTGGAAGACACTCAGCTAAACTGTGTGCAGCTCTACTTTGACTCCTGGCATTCATATACTCCATCCCGTCCTGCATCAGATGCAGAGGGAGCGTGAGGTTTCCTCCTTCCTTTCTTCAGTGTGCTGGTGTCCTTACTGCCATTACAGATGCCTGTGAAAGCACCCGCTGTTAGCAGGTCCTCATCTGGATATGCGTTCTCTACCTACCCACTGATTCTTTTGCTTGGCCCCCGCTCCCGTATATTGCAGCTCACATAAATAAGCTCTAATCAGAAAAAAAAAAAACAACAAAACCCCACTATGTCCACCTTGGCGGCTCTTTGTTTAAATGTGGGCAGGGATCTGGCGTGTAGGTTAAGAGATTTCCCAGGTATGAGAGATATGCCAATGTGGAATGTTCAATAAATCAAGGGAATGATACTTGAGGTTTTAAAATGCAGAAGGGATAAAGAAACGTGTCAGAAGCCTACTTCACTTTCATTTCTATTCATTTCTAATATTTCTAGCTTTACTTAGGCAATCACGCAGAGCTTCCAACTACCTGAAGGTCAAGTGTACAGCTGTGTATACTGCATAGCATTGTGCAGGCGGGTTTCCTTTCCAGAAGAATTAGAAGTATTTTTAGTGGTGGTGGTGAGGGTCAGAGGAGGTAATAAGGGTCACAAGAAAGGAAGAGCAACAGGCTTGCTTAGAGCCCCAAACAAGACACTTGAGTTCTAGGCTACAGCACTTCACACTTCTGGTCACAGTTTTCCTCACCTATAAAAGGAGATTACACATGCCTCTTCTGCCCAACTCTAAGGGAGGAGGGAGTAATATAATTAGCAAAAAAAATTATTTTGAAAAATAAGCAACACTGTATTTACAGAAACAACAGTGTTATTTCTGATGTAGCCTAGATCATTGATAGGGACTCATATTTCAGCTATCTGGGTGCAAAAGCACATTTTGGAAGTCATCAAGTTAGTGTTAATAAAACATAGTATACAGAAAAATACTTAAAAACACCTGAGTGTGTTTTTGGATAGAAAAGCTTAGGATTCAGAACAAGCGCAGAGCTGGATAGTCCAAGTATAGAACAGCCCTCTCTTTCCATTAGAAGGTAACAGCTTGTGGTTAGGGAACAGAAACTCTCAGGTTCTGAATAAAACTTTTTTATAAATTAGAATCACTTTTACTCTTATGACTTGTAAAAATAAACAAAATAAACAAAAATGTATCTCCATCTCGTCCTATAAGGCAAAGGGCACCCGAGATCTCATGCATATAAAATCAGTTTACAAACTGTGATGCACTATATGAATAAGTTTTCATTTGGAGGTAATTAATTTAATAATGTAATTGAGAATCTAACTTTTAACAAAGGAATAGTTCTTAGAAATTTAGGGATTTGAGGGGGTACTTGGGTAGTTCAAGCATACAGCTATTGGTTTTGGCTCAGACCACGATCTCAGGGTCATGGGATTGAGCCCTACATTGGGCTCTACACTCAGCGGGGAGTCTGCCTGAGATTCTCTTCCTCTGCCCCTCCCTCAGCTTGCATGCTCTCTCTCTCAGATAAGTAAATAAATCTTTTTTTTTTTTAAAGGAAGATTTAGGGATTTCATTCTGAATGAATAAAAATAAGGCAATAACATAATTAGTTAAAAATTTTTATCATTATTGATTAAAAATTTAAAAATTTATCATAAGGCAATTCAGACTCACCACAATGTGTGGTATTTGTCATACATTCACTGTCACAATGCAGTTTGACTGTCTTGCAGACAACCTCAATATTATTTTTGAATTGGCAGAGACAGCAGGCCATACGGCTAGGTAAAATCCTATAAATGAAAACACAGATAATTAAATTAGTGGTAAAGGAGTTACTTGAATAGGTAGAAGAGGTAGGCCAAGGGCATCACGGGGTTGTGCAAAAAGGAATCGAGGCATATGGCCTGGATGATTGGGTACGGACCAGTCGGCCAGTTGCTGCTCTTGAATATTGTAGATAAATAGACAGAAGGATAGAGGTGCCCAACAGAAAAGTAAGGATAGTAGGAGGTATGGTATGCCTAGACTATGATAGAGATGAGAACTGGGTGACACTGAGCAGTAGTTTAGTTCAGAAGTATCTCCTTTCAACCCAAAAGTCTCACTTTGGGCCCACAGCATACAGGAAGAGGGTAAGCTACTAAGAAGAGTCTGAATAAGTCTGAAATATGACCTGTATTGAGGAAAGAAAGCAATCAATCAAAACAAACCAATAATTTACACAGATGTTACAATTAGCAGACAAGGACATTTAAAAGGTTGTAACTGGGGTGCTTGGGTGGTGCAGTCAGTTAAACATCCAACTGTGGATTTCAGCTCAGGTCATGATCTCAGGGTCATGAGATCGAGTCCCGCATCCGTGTGGAGTCTGAGATTCTCTCTCCCTCTGCCCCACCTGCTCATGTTCTCTCTCTTTCTCAAATAAGTAAATAAGTCTTTTAAAAAAGTTATAACTGTATTGCACATGTTAAAAAAACCCAGACTAAAAAAAACCCATGCTTCTACTTAACTCAGTGAGTTGTGCAACAACTTTAAGTGGCCTAATATATGTGTACTTAGAGTCCATGAAGGAGAGGAAATATAAGAAATTTTGAAAAAATAATAGCCTAAAATTTTCCAAACAGATAAACCCAATAAACTACAAATCCAAGGTCAATAAACTCTAAGCACAAGAAACATGGACAAAATTACACGAAGGCACATCATAATCAAACTGCTCAAAACCATCAATAAAGTGAAAATCTTAAAAGTAGCCAAAGGAAAAAAAAAGTAGCCAAAGGAAAAAAAAACACACACAACACATAGAGAAACAAAGATAGTAATGACAACATATTTCTTGTTGGAAATAATGGAACTCAGTAGAGCAACATCTTTAAAGAGTGAGGAGGAGAGGGGACCCAATGACTATCAAGCTAATATTCTATATCTAGATCTTTCAAAAACAAAAGCAAAACAAAGACTATCCGAGGCATACAAAAGCTGAAAGAATTCATCACTGGTAGACTTACACTGTAGAAATGCTAAAGGAAATATCTTTTAAGTGGATGGAAAATGGTATTAGATGGAAAGGTGGATCCACACAAAAGAATGAAGAACATTAGAACTGGTAACTACACAGGTAAATATATAAGATTTTTCTTACTATTTAAATATCCAAATCAATATGATTTCATTGTATGTTGAATATTAAAAAACAAAAAACAAAACAAAACAAAACAAAACAAATGGGACACCTGGATGGCTCAGTTAAGCCCCTGCCTTCGGCTTAGGTCCTGATCTCAGGGTCCTGGGATCAAGGCCCGCAGAGGGCTGTCTGCTTAGCAGGGACCCTGCTTCTCCCTCTTTCTCTGCCTGTCTCTCTGCCTACGTGTGATCTCTCTCTCTCTCTCAAATAAATGAATAAAATCTTTAAAAAAACCACAAATGAACAACAATAAAAAAGAGAGAAACACATTCATAAATATGTAAAACAAACATGGTTGCTAAAGCAGAGTGGGTGGGGATATAGTCAAAATGGTTGAAAAGGATTAAGAGGTACAAAATTCCAGTTATAAAATAAATAAGTCACCAGATGAAATGTACAATGTAGGGAATATAGTCAATAATACTGTAATATAGTTACATGGTGAGCATTTCATAACATATATAATTGTTGAATCACTATGTTGTATATCTGAAACTAATATTACATTAACTATACTTCAATAAAAGAGTTAACTTATTGTTTAAACAAAAAAAATATATGGTGTGCTGTTTATAAGTAAAAGTAAAATGTATGCGGGTGCCTGGGTGTCTTAGTCATTAAGGGTCTGCCTTCAGCTCAGGTCATGATTCTGGAGTACCGGGATCGAGCCCCACATCGGGCTCCCTGCTTGGCAGGAAGCCTGCTTCTCCCTCTCTCACTCCTCTGCTTGTGTTCCTTCTCTAGGTGTGTTTTTCTCTGTCAAATAAGTAAAATCTTAAAAAAAAAAAAAAGTAAAATGTATGAGCACAATAGCACAAAGGCCAGGAGAGGAGAAATGGAAGTATACTACATATTGGAAGGTTCTTATACCAATTATGAAATCATATAATATCATTTGAAGATAAACTGTGATAAGTTAAAGATAAACACTACAAACCATTAAGCAATCAATAAAATAACAATCTAAGTTGTAACTAATTATCAAACAAATAAAATCATAAAATGTACTCAATCAAAAAACAGGAAGAAAAAGAAAAAAACAAAACAAAGAATAGATGGGACACAGAAAATATTAGACAGTAGCTTTAAATGTAATCAGAAAAAAATTACATTAAATATAAATGGTATAATCACCCTAATTAATAGATAGAGTTGTCACACTGGATAAAAAAGCACAAGCCAACTATATGCTGTCTGTAAGAATCGTCTTCAATAGAAAAATATAAGTAGGTTAGAAGTATGGAAAAAATTATGCTATGCAAACATGAATCAAAAGAAATTTTGAGTGGCTACATTACTTTAAGACAAAGTAAATTTCAGCAAAGAATATTACCAAGGATAAAGTAGGTTATTCCATCATGATAGAAATGTCAACTAATAAAAAAGACAACTTAAAAATTTATGCATCTGATAACAGTACTAGAAAATATATTAAGGAAAATGGCAAAGAGAAACAAATAAATAAACAATTATAGTTGGAGATTTCAATATCCCTCTCTCAACAATTGTCAGAAAAAAATATATTTAAAAAAATCAGAAAGATATAGCAGACTTGAACAACACTATCAACCTATTTGACCTAATTGACATTTATAAAACATTCCACCCAAAATCAGAATACATGTTTTTTTCAAGTAGACATATAATATTTACCAAAATACACCATATTCTCATCTATTACCAGAATTCATGGTTATAAAGCAAGCCTCAGTAAATTTAAAGAATTTCAGTCATTCAACAAATGTTCTGTGAACACAATGAAATTAAATTAGAAATTAACAGATTTGAAAAATCTCCAAATATTTGGAAACTAAACAATATATTCTTAAATAATATATATATATATTCCTAAATAACAATATATTCCTAAATAATTCCTCGTGCATCAAAGAAATCAAAAGGGAAATTAGGAACTATTTTTTACTGACTGAAACTGAAAACATGTCAACATGTGGGATGATGCTAACACAGTGTTCAGCTTCCCTAGCATCCGCTTTTAGGAAACTAGAAAAAGAAAAGAAATAATCTCTGAGTAAGGAGAAGAAATAGCATAATAAGGATCAAGGCAGAAACGAAAAAAATGGAAAACAAAAATAGAGAAGTCAGTGAAATGAAAAGACAGTTTTTAGGGATGGTAAATAAAACAGATAAACGTCTAGCCATAATGATCTAGAAAAGAGAAGACACAAATTATCAATATCAGAAATGACAAGGGTGACATCAGTAAAATTCCACATATATTAAAAGAATAAGGGAATATTATAAAATAATTTATGTCAATAAATTCAAGATGAAATGGACAGATTCCTTTAAAGACATAAACTACTCAAAAATAAATATGTAACTTAAATAGCACTATCAAAGAAATAGAGTGTGAATTTACAACCTTCTCAGAAAGAAATCTTCAAACCCATGTGGCTTCACTGGTGAATCCTACCAAACATTTAAGGAAGAAATAATGCCAATTCTACACAAACTCTATCAGAGAATTGAAGAGAAGGGACTACTTCCCAACTCATTTATTTTTTTAAAGATTTATTTATTTATTTGACAGAGAGAAACACAGCTAAGAGAGGGAACACAAGCAAGGGGGAGTGAGAGAGGGAGAAGCGGGTTTCCCACTGAGCAGGGAGCCCGATGTGGGGCTCGATCCTGGGTCTCTGGGATCATGATCTGAGCCGAAGGCAGTCGCTTAACCAACTGAGACACCCAGGCGCCCCCCCAACTCATTTTTAAGGCCAACTTTTGCCTTATCAAAATTAGACAAAGACATTACAAGAAAAAAAAGACCAATATCTCTCATGAATGCAGATAACAAAATTCTAAACAAAATTTTATTATATCAAATCCAACAATATATGAAAAGATGCTACATCATAACAAAGTGGGGTTTATCTCAGGATTGCAAGATTGGTTTAATATTTGAAAATCAATGTAATTTGCCCAAGTTAATAAACTAAAAAAATCATACAATCATTGTAATAGATGGGGAAAAAGGTATCTGACAAATCTAACATCCATTCCTGATTACAAATTAAAAAACAAAAACAAAAACACGGCAAACTAGGAATGGAAGGAAACTTCTTCATCTTGGTAAAAGACTTCTACAAAAAAAAACCTAACATCATCATATAGAATGATGAAAGACAAGTAAGTGCTTTCTCTCCAAGACAGGACAAAGGATGTCTTCTCTCATTACTTTTATTTGACTTCGCACTGAAGGTTCCAGTTAGTGCAATACAACAAGATAAAGAAACAAATGGTATTCAAAATGGAAAGGAAGAAACAAAGCTATCTTTATTTGCAGATAAAATGATTATCTATATGGAAAACCTGATGGAATCTATAAAAAGTTTACTAGAACTAATAAGTGAGTTTATCAAGTTTTCAGGATAAAAGATCAATATACAAAATTACTTTATCTCTAATACCTAGCAATGAACAATTAGAAGTTGAAATCTTTAAAAATATTACTTATATTAATCAGAAGTACAAAATACTTAGAATAAATTGGGAAAAGATGTAAAAGGCTTGCACACTGAAAACTATAAAATATTCCTGGGGAAAATTAAAGAAGACCTAAATAAATGAAGAGCTATAAAGTGTTCATGGATCGTCAATTCTCCCCAAATTGATCTACAGATCAAAATCCCAGCAGACTTTTCCATAGAAATTGGCAAGCTAATTCTAAAATTCATATGGAAATGTAAACCTCTTAGAAGAGCCAAAACAGCTTTGAAAAAGAACAAAGTTAGAGGACTAAGACAACCTGATTACAAGACTTATGAAGCTACAATTTCAAGACTTCGTGATATTAGCATAAATTTAGACAGACAGATTGAAGAAACAGAATGGAAAGTCCAGAACGAGAGAGATACAGACAAATTATTTTCAGGTTCCAAGGCAGTTGAATGGAGAAAGGATAGTCTTTTCAACAAATGGTGCTAGAACAATTGGATATCCATATGCAAAAAAAGCAAACATCAATTCAAACCTTATACAGAAATGAACTGAAATTGGTTCAAAGATTTAAATGTAGAACCTAAAACTATAAAATGTTGAAAAGAAAATACAGGAGAAAATCTTTATGACCTTGAGTTGGGCAAGATTTCTTAGATATGACACCATAACTGTAGCCCACAAAAGAAAAAAATAGATAAACTGGACACCATCAAAATTAAGAATTTCTACCTTGAAAAGGACCCTCTTTTTTTTTAAGATTTTATCTATTTACTTGACAGAGAGAGATCACAAGCAGGCAGAGAAGCAGGCAGAGAAAGAGGAGGAAGCAGGCTCCCCGCCGAGCAGAGAGCCCGATGTGTGCCTCGATCCCAAGACCTGGAGTCCATGACCTGAGCTGAGACCCAACTCACTGAGCCACCTAGGGCGCCCACAAAGGACACTCAAAGACAAGCCACAAAATGGGAGAAAATACTTAGTAAATTACATATTTGATAAAGGAAATGTTTCCAGAATATATAAAGGACTCTCAAAATTTAATAATTTAGCCAAAAGACAAGCACATGAAAAGATACTTGACATCATTAATCATAAAGGAAATGCAAATAAAAGCCACACCGAGATACCACTACACACCTATTAAATTGTCTAAAATAAAAACACTTATTATAGCAGGTATTAGCAAAAATGTGAAGAAAATGGAGCCCTCATACACAGCTGATAAGAATGTAAAATGGTACAACCACTGTGGAAAATATTTTTTTTTCAATGTAAACACACACTTACCATATAAACCAGCCATTCCACTTCCAGGTATTTGCCCCAAGAGAATAGAAGTATGTACCCATACAAAGACTTGTACATACATTCAAATGTCCATCAGTGGTGAGCAGATAAATTGTGGCATACCCATACAATGGAATACTATTTAGCAATGAAAATGAATTATTGATATACATAACAATATGAATGAATCAAAATAATCGTCGTGAATGAAAGAAGCCAATTATAAAAGAGTATCTACTACATGATTCTATTTATATAACATTCTAAAAAACGCAAACTAATTTTTAGTAACAGAAAGCAGATCTATGGTTACCACCAAAAGCAATCTAGAGTTTTTAATCCCTATCAAAATTCCAACAGCATTTTTCACAGAACTAGAACAAACAATCATAAAATTTGTATGGAGGGGAGCCTGGGTGGCTCAGTTGGTTAAGCGACTGCCTTCGGCTCAGGTCATGATCCCGGAGACCCGGGATCGAGTCCCACATCGGGCTCCCTGCTCGGCGGGAAGCCTGCTTCTCCCTCTTTCACTCCCCCTGCTTGTGTTCCCTCTCTAGCTGTGTTTCTCTCTAATAAATAAATAAAATCTTAAAAAAAAAATTTGTATGGAACCACAGAAGACCCTGGATAGCCAAAGTAATCTTGAAAAAGAAAAAAACAAAACCAAAGGTATCACAATTTCACACTTCAAATTATATTACACAGCTGTAGTAATTGAAACAGTATGGTACTGGCACAAAAATAGACACATAGATCAATGGAACAGAATAGAAACCCAGAAACAAACTCATAATTATATGGTCAATTAATCTTCGAAAAAGGAGGCAAGACTATGCAATGGGAAAGACAGTCTCTTCAACAAATGTTGTTGGGAAAACTAGACAGCTATGTGCAAAAGAATGAAACTGGACCACTTTCTTACATAATATAAAAAAGTAAACTCAAAATGGATTAAGGACCTAAATGTGAGACCTGAAACCATAAAAATCCTAGAAAAGACCACAGGTGGTAATTTCTCTGACATTGGCCTTAACAAGATCTTTCTAAATATGTCTCCCAAGGCAAAGGAAACAAAAGCAAAAGTAAACTATTGGGACCACATCAAGATAAAAAGCTTCTGCATAGTAAAGGAGATAACCAAAAAACTAAAACAAAACCTACTGAATGGGAGAATATAGTATCTAAAATGTACAAAGAACTTATACAACTCAACATCAAAAAACCTCCCAAACAATCCAATTTAAAATGGGCAGAAGACATAAACAGACATTTCTCCAAAGAAGACACACAAGGGTGCCTGGTGGTTCAGCCAGTTAGGTGTCCACCATCAGCTCAGATCATGATCCCAGGGTCCTGGGACAGAGCCCCACATGGGGCTCCCTGCTCAGCGGGGAGTCTCTGCTTCTCCCTCTCCTTCTGTGCCTCCCCAGGATTGTGCTCTATCTGTAATAAATAAATAAAATCTTTAAAAAACAAAGACCTACAGATGGCTAACAGACACATGAAAAGATGCTCAACATCACTCATCATCAGGGAAATGCAAATCAAAACCACAATGAGATATCACCTCCCATATGTCAGAATGGCTAAGATAAAAACCACAAACAAATTTTAGTGAGGATATGGAAAAACAGGAACCCTGTGCACTGTTGGTAGGAATACAAACTGATGTAGCCACTGAGGACAACAGTATGGAGGGTCCTCACAAAATTAAAAATAGAACTACTCTATGATCCAGTAATTGCATTTCTGGGTATTTAACCAAAAAATACAAAAACACTAATTCATAGGGATACACACATCTCTATGTTTATTGCAGTTTTATTTATAATAGCCAAACTATGAAGTAACCTAAGTGTCCACTGACAGGTGGATAAAGAAGATGTGATACATACATATAAATAACAAACTATCATCCAACCATAAAAAGAATTAAATCTTCCCATCTGCAACAACATGGATGGACCTAGAGAGTGTAATGAAGCAAAGTAGGTCAGTCAGAGAAAGTCAAATACCATATGATTTCATTCATATATGAAATTTAAGAAACAACAACAACAAAATGAGCAAAGGGAAAAAAGAGAGAGAAAGAGACACAGGCAAATCAAGGAACAGACTCTTAATTATAGGGAACAAACTGATGCAGAGAGGACAGGGGGTCGGAGGATAGTGAAATAGGTGAGTTCATCAAAATTTAAAAATTAAAAACTTCTGGTCTTCAGAGATAAAACAGAATGAAGACAAGCCACAACCTGGGAGAAATTTGCTAAACATCTATCTGAGAGAAAGGAGTTTTTCTAGAACAGATACTTTACACATGTATCCAATTAAAAATTGGAGTTAGGGGCACCAGGGTGGCTCAGTCGGTTGAGCGTCTGACTCTTGATTTTGGCTTGGGTTACCGCCTCAGGTTTGTGGGATTGATCCCTGAGTCAGGCTTCATGCTCGGTGGGGAGTCTGCTTGAGATTCTCTCCATCTCTGCCTGCCTCTCCCCCCATCACACCCACTATCTCTCTAAGATAAATAAATAAATCTTTTTTAAAAAAGGAAAAGAAAAATGGATTTGAACAGACACATCATTTAAAAAGATATATGTACACGAATAGACACTCAACATCATGAGCTATTAGAGAAATGCAAATTACAGCCACAATGAGATACAGCTACATACTTACAAGAAAGTCTAAAAAAATGTTTTGACTGAAATACTAGATGAAGATCTCAGACACTGCTGGTGGAATGCAAAATGGTATATCCACTTTAGAAAACAGGTAACCAGTTTTTTCTTTTTGTTTTGTTTTGTTTTAGAGAGAGAGCGAGCTTGCATGTGCATATGAGTGGGGGAGGGAGGGGGAGAGGAACATGGAAAGAGGATCTTAAGCAGCCTCCACATTCAGCATGAAGTCCAACTGGGGGCTTGATCTCACCACCTGGAGATCATGATCTGAACTGAAATCAAGAGTCAGACACTTAACCGACTGGCCCACCCAGGTGCTCCCAGGTAAGCAGTTTCTTAAAAAGTTCAATACACACTTAACATATGATGTAGCAATCCTAACATTAGGTATTTTGCCTCCCCCAAATGAAAGCTATATGCTCACACAAAGACCTGCATGTGACTGCTTTTAGCAGCTTTATTCCTAACAGTCAAAAAACTAAGAACAACTCAAATGTCCATTAACTGATGGTTGCATAAACTGGTGTATCTACACAACTGGAATACTAACCAGCAATAAAATGGAATGAATTGCAGAGAGCTGCAAGAATCTCAAAAGGATGATGCTGAGTGAGAAGAGCCAATCACAAAAGACTGCATACTATATGATTTCATTTATAAGACATGGTGGAAAAGGCAAAATTAGAGGGACAAAAATGAGGTGGGTGGTTGCCAGGGCTGATGGTGGGTTAAGGAGATTGACTACAAACAGAAATATTCTGCATCTCAAATATGTTGGTGGTTATATAACTATATGATTGCCAAAACTCACCAAACTGTACACTTAAAGGGTAAATTTTATTAAATGAAAATTACACCTCAATTAATCTGACTTAAGAATAAATCAAACCTAAATAAACAACTAAGTGAAAATAAATGTAAGAAATATCAACTTACAGTTTTTCCAATTCAATGGTCATCATGAGGATGCTCTCAATTGTTGAAAGTGACACCTGTGTTGTTCCCATGTCTCTGAAGGAGAAAGCCCAAATGTGCATGATACCAAAGACAAAAATTCTGCAATTAAAAAGATACTGAACAACATGTGTTTACCTCAATTCTGTTGACCCAGCTCAAGAGTTAACTTGCTATGGACAATAATTTCAAAGAACTCTTACTGAAGAAATTTAAATTTATGTGCTTCATCAAATTAATCACCTTGGTGATCAACAGTACAAACTCCTTTTACCATTATCCTACTTCTCATTCTCAACTGCATCCCCCTCTCTTATTTTTAAAATAATGTACAACTTATTCCACTTTGCTTTTTGAGACAAATGATATTTCTACATACATGATAAATGATATTTCTGCCTACATCTGCGTGTATGCTTCAATACTGCTCTCTTCTTCTGCAGGCTGTCTAGTCCATATACACTTTTTCTTTGCCAATAACTCTTATTTCAATAACTCAGTTAAAATTTAAATTATGACTTTTTGATCACAATGCAAAATACTTAATCTTTTAAAAAGAGCAGAAATCATCTCAGGAGCCATGAGACTGTTAAAATACTTACAAATATTTTAATGCTGGCAATTTAAAAAGATATGAGTCTTCAACAGTTGTCAGAGGGTTACGACTGAGAATTCTGAAAAATGCAATGGAATTAAAATTATCTGCATTTTCAGTAACTACGATGAAAGTTTATGTTCATTTTTTTTGTTATGGAACTTGAAGGTTAAAAGTAATCATTTTATGCCTTTGCCTGTAACTCTGTAAAGCACTCTCCCTTTTTGAACTACCCAGGTCTCTGAATGAAAAAGTGGGGAAGAAAAAGAAAAAACATTTTTTTAAGTGGATGGCAAAGGAAAACTATGCAAAAGAACTTTCCCTAGGTTGAAAATCCCAGACGTGACTACACTAGTAGGACGCCGTGGCTCTGTAGGAAGTATACTATTTCTAGTGCCCTCCCTGATTCAAGGTCTCTAGACATTTAAAAAGTTCCACAGCTTAACCACCCAGTTCAAGACAAAATGAGGACCAATTCCTCAGTTTTGGAGCCAGGCAAGAGGGCTAAATGTAGGAGGAACTGGTGAAAACTACACTCCCATCACACACTCTGTGTATCCTTGTGTCACAGCCTTTGTCATAGCATGTAATCACCTGTTCCCTTGTCAGTCTCCTGGACTGGCAGCTCCTTGAGGCCAGGGACCATATTTGATTGTCATTGTCCCTGTGCCCGACATAGCACTTGTTATTTACTAGTTACTTAATGTTTGTTGAATAAATAAATAACATTTCATCATTCTTTGACACAAGTTTTTATTCCAAAATGTTGACTAGATTTTCTTCTCAATTCTTTAAAACAAAAAAGGTAAAAGAAATAGGAAGAAAGAAAAGAAAATCTGCCTTGAGGTTGACTCTACTCAAGAATCATTACTGTACTTTTGCCAGATATTAGAAAGACAAGCATCACAACCAGTGCTATTGGGCTGTAAGGGATCTGTGATCAGCATTTTGTATTTAATCCTCAGAATAACCTTATGTGATTGATAGGATCATTACCCCATTTTACAAATGAGGAAACTGAGGTACAGAGAGGTTATACACTTTGTCCTAGTTTGTCAAGCCAGTCAGAAGCCGAGCTGGAATTTGAACTCAGTTTTGACTCCAAAGCCTGTGTTTAACTCTTACAAAGAAAAGGAGGTTTAATATAGCTGTTACCTTAAACTTAACTTTGAGAGCACTAAATATAGAAATACTTTGTTGAACTTCATCTCTTCATCTGGGAGAGCTTCTCAGAGAATTACATTTTCTATTTTTTTTCCTTTTCTCTAATCATCTCCCATGATTAAGTACTTAATTAACCAATGGTCATTGAGACTTTAGGGATTTAAAGCCACGTTACAGGCAAATCAGTGAAAATGGGAAGTGAGGACATCTGAAAATTCACGCTTCCATAAAAGCAACAACGATGACAAAAAAAAAAAAAGCTGGCAAAAATGGTCAGAATTTTAGAACTCTGGAAAATTTAACCAATGGGCTTGAAGTAACCCAGAGAGCATTTATTAAATAAGGATTTATTAATTTCTATAAGAGCAGTGAGATCTATTGTTTTAACTTATCCTAGACCTCTGCTCTCTATCCTGATGGCAGCCTTGAAAAACAGCTCAAATCCCAGGGGAGCAAAAAGGAGCTGGATTTCCTTAAATCCTCATTCCCAAAGAATTGTCATTGTCTTACCTGTACAGTGTGTTCCCTAGAAAACCTCATTTGAAAAGTTTGTCCTTGACCTTAGAGCTGCACAATGCTAAAAAAGCCTCTTCTTCTCAAGGGGTATTAAAAAAAAATCAAAAAACAATTACAGGTCAATGTTTTATCCTGGTGGCCGTGTAAGGGCAATGATAACGGGTGGGACCAAAAAAAAAAAAAAAAAAAAAAAGCTTAAAAGGAGAAGCTGAGAAATGAGCAAAGACTTTGAAATGCTCCAAAATATTCCTGGGAAACCAGAAGACCACAAGACATGGTCCTAGGAATGTAGAAGAAAACTTAGCATCTAATAAGTGGGTTCAGCAAGGATGCAGGATACAAGATCAATGTGTAAAAATTAACTGTATTTCTATTTACTAGCAATGAGTACTCCAAAAATGAAATTAAGAAAACAATTCTATGTATAACAGTATTAAAAAGAATAAAATGCTTAAGAAAAGAAACCAAAGAAGTAGAAGACTCCTACACTTAAAACTATAAAACATTGTTGAAAGAAATTAAAGAACATTAAAATAAATAGAAATATATGCCATGTTCATGGATTAGAAGAAATTATTATTAAAATAGCACTATGCCCCAAATTGAACTATCATTTTAGCACAATCTCTATCAAAATCTCAGCTTATTTCTTTCCCCAAATTGGCAAGTTAATTCTAAAATTCATAGGTCAATTCAAGGGACCCAGAGGAGCCAAAAAAATCTTGATAAGGAAGAACAAAGTGGGAAGACTCACATGCCCTGGTTTCAAAACCCAATTCAAAGCTACAGTAATCATTAGTATGGTACTGGCATAAGGACAGACATAGAAATCGATTGTCCAGGAATAAATACTCACATTTATGGCCTATTAATTTTCAACAAGGGTGCCAAACAATTCAGTGTGGGAAGACTAGTCTTGTCAAATGGTGCTGGGACAACTGTATATCCACATACAAATAATGTAGTTGAATTCCTACTTCATACCATATATATATATCAAGCTATAAAAATCTTAGAAATCTTTCTGACCTTGGATTGGGCAACAGTTTCTTAGACATGACACCAAAAGCACAAATAACCACAAGAAAAATAAATACATTGGATTTTATTTAAAAAGCCAGACTTTTATGCTTTAAAGGGCATTATCACAAAAGTGAAAGACCACTCGCAGAATGGGAGAAAACATTTACAAATCATGTGTCTGATAAAAGTCTAGTATCCAGAGTGTCCAGAATATATGAGGAACTCCTACAACTCAATAAAAAGACAAATAATCAAATTTTATATGGGCACAGGATTTGAAGAGACATTTCTCCAACCAAAATACACAAATGGCCAACAAGCACATGAAAAGATGTTCCATGTCTTAAGTCATTAGGGAAGTACAAATCAAAGCTATAACAAGATATTACTTTACAGTCACTAAGGTGGCTAAAATCGAACAAACAGTGATAAGTGGTAAGCAAGATTATGGAGAAACTGGAACCTTCATACATTGGTGGAAACATAAAATGGTATAGTCACTTGTGGAAAACAGTTTGGTGGTTCCTCAAAAGGGTTAAACATAGAGTTACCACATCACCCAGAAATTCCTTTATCTATCTATCTATCTATCTATCTATCTATCTATCTATCTGGTTATGTTATGTTGGTCACCATAGAGTGCATCATTAGTTTTTGATGTAGTGTTCCATGTTTCATTGTTTGCATATAACTTAACACCCAGTACTCCATGCAATCCATGCCTTCCTTAATACCCACCACCTGGCTTATCCATCCCCCCACTCCCTTCCCTTCTAAAACCTTCAGTTTGTTTCCCAGAGTCCACAGATATGTACCCAAGAGAATTAAAAACCATACGTCCACACAAAAACTTGTATGTGAATACTCACAGCAACATTACTGATTAATAGTCAAAAAGTGGAAACAACCCAAATGTCTAATAACTGAGGAATGAACAAAATGTGATGTACCTATACAAGGGAATATTATTCAGCCTTAAAAAGTAATGAAGTACTGAGACATACGACAACATGGACAGACCTTGAGGCTATCATGCTGTGCGAAAGAAACCAGACACACATTTTGATGAAATGTCTAGAATGGGCAAATCTATAGGGACAAAAGTTAAATTAGTTGTTGCCAGGGCTGGGAGGAGGTGAGAATGGGGAGTCACAGCTGATGGGTATGATACTTCTTTTTGGAGATGCTGAAAATGTCCTGGAATTAGTGCTGACTATTGTCTATCAAAGTAGACCATTGGACTGTATATTTTATAATGTTGCATATTATGTAGATTATATCTCAATTTTTAAAAAAATAACCATGTTGTGATAAATAGAGCATCAGTTGTCAGACCAAATATGTTGGTAGGTGGGGAAAAGAGGAGCAAAGACTCAGACTCTTCCACAATGGAGGTCAGAGGGAGCCAATGGTGAGGCTGGGAGCCATACATTTTTGTTCTTGCCTTGGAAACTCCCCTATTTTTCCTATTCTACCCCACTCTTTTAGATTTTTTTCAATACCATCAACGTGTTGGATTTGTAACACTAGTTAATATTCAGTAAGATAATGTTATGAAGAGGAAGAATTGGAGTGTCACATGTCTGGTTAAGCACAGTTCCTCAACTTTGAGGCTTTGAGTGTCCTTTACTTTGAAAAAAAATTGGCATTAAAATCTATAAGCTCACTGGTTGGGCTCTATGCAAGTGAGCTCCTCCCCCTATGTGTTTTTCCCTGTGCCCCCCCACCCCTGCCACCATTTTTTAAAAATGACCGTTTATGTATCTAAAGCAATTTAACAGTTTATTATTGTTCCCGCAAGCTATCTCTGTTCTCTAACCCTCCACTCTTTCCTGGGCGCTCACCCACGGCCTTGTATCTATCAGCTCAGTGCTTCCTCTTAACCAGACAGCCCTTGTCCTGCCGAGATTTATATCCTGCATAAGTTTATCCCTAGTGAAACCAAAATATGGGGCCACTCTAAATTATCCTATTTCCCCCTCCTGTCTTTAGTGCTGCTTTTCTTCACGGAAGCTGTGCCTAGGGAAAGGACAGGATGAGAACTGACCCAACAGTTTATGTGTGGGGTTCTCCCCACTGACTGTTTTTCTACAAACCACAAAACAAGTGGTTTTAGATGCACCGAGGACATCACACTAGAGACCATTCCCCTCTGGTTCAATTCCCTCATTTTACAGATAAAAGGGGTGCTGACTCCTAGCCCATCAGCTTTTTGATATTCATAGGCTCATCTTTCTGGGAGTAAAATATAACAACAGTTATGAGGCTTCAAAGGCTGTCTCATAACACACTTGAAGAAATATTGTTCTAAATGATTTTTTTAAAAAATACATCTTATTTGAAGAGGAAAACTCAAGTATTTTTGCCTTTCGCCGCAGAACAACCAGACAGATTAAAGGTAGCTCACAAAATAAGGGAACATTTCTTACCTGTAATTTTTTTTTTCTCCAAATTCTTCTACACAGGTCCAGACAGATGGGCTACGTTTCCTTTCTATTAACTGAGGAGACAGAGAAGAATTGAGGACTGAAGCATGTCATCACTGTCCTGAATGTACTGAAATCCTAACAGCTTTAGCTGAAAAAATGTCCAAAGCAGGCAGTAAAAATAAATTTAAAATAGGACAAACTCCAAACTATCTATGCTAGAATCCCAAGGCAGGCAGGGAAAACTGGCTCCTTGGAGGAAGGCAGTCAAAGAAACAAGTAGAGTGACCTAGACCCTGTTCCAGTATGTTTGAAGTACTTGGGGATGGAGTAACCCCTTTCCTTTATTCATCTACATAGGTCCATGAGCCACGAGAACATGACTCCCCATGTGAAGCTCCTCAATACAAGACATCTAACTTCATGACGTAAATCCTTTCTCGGAGGTGAGGGCAGGGGCGAGGGTGAAGTCTAAAGAATCTGAAATGGTGGGCCTGTATTTTAGTCAAAGTTCTGAGAACAGCTTTGAAGAAGAGTTCCTGGCAGTGAGGAACAGCAGAAGAAGCAAGGGCCCTTGGAATCAGGCAGAACTAGGTTTGAATTCTGGCTGTCACTTCCTGGTGAAGTGATTTGAGTAACAGACATCTCTGAGTCTCAGCACCATTTATCTCGTGAGGTGATTGGAGGATTACATAAAAAGACCCTGTGCAAAGCACCTGGCATAAGGCTGGGCACAGAGTAGGTGCCGAGTAGTAATGATGCCACACTGGCACTGGGCAGTGAGCAGACAGTCTGGGGATGCCCAGAGGTGGCATGGCCAGAAGCTTCAGAAGCATGGGGCTGTAATGGGGAAAAGAAGCTCTCTGCTCTAAAGGTCCTATTCCAGCTAGAAATAAACTCCAAGAGACAATGCACAAATCGCCAAATAGTCATCATTCAGCTGCTTGTCCAAGGGACTGTGGCGCTGTGTTACTTGCAAAGTAACCAGGCATTTCTCTCTCCCTTACTTGATTGCCACAGTACTAGGAAAGTGATTATTGCAGGATCTTGCCTGTGGTCCTAAGTGGTTCTGCCCCTTAACAGTGTGAGCCTTGGCAAGTTACTTAATGTCTCTGACTTTCTAGTTCCTCATCCCCAAAATGGGGATAGTGATATTTACATTGCAAGAGCTGTTAGAAAACTGAAAATTAGACAGTGTGAGGGAGCATGTACTGAGCATCTTCCGTGTGCCAGCCACTATCTAAGAGCGTTGGTCCCGCTATCTTGCTTGTACAATATGTAAAAGTCCCTAGCATCGTGCCTGGGACACAGTAAGTGCCTACTAGAGGAAGGTAATAAAGAAATGTTAGGGGATAGAGGAGGAACGACTATGCTTCCGAGAGAAAGAAGATAGATTGTTATATCTGTAGGAAGACTAAGATGTGGCTGGGAGAAGGAAAGTGTAGTAGCTGCTGGGTAGGATTACCTAACCTTCTGAACTATTACAAATAGAAAAGAATAAAACAGCCACCTGAAGTACCCTCAAAGAGCAGACCCGTTATTATTTTCATTCTTAATGTTTATGCCTTTCTGAATCTGAGAAGAAGCTGCCAGGATTTCCAGTACATAGCAAAAAGTGATGACGACACCCTGAAGTGTATAAACTTGTGTGTGCACACAGCCACCTAAAGGAAACCGATGCTGGACGACGGGGAAGCATTAGGGTGTCTCTGTGACTGCGGCTCGGGTTGCCTTCACAGTGTGGCCACAACTACCTCCGTGGTATTCTCCACAGTGGGGTAAATAATACAGTAGGGATAAGGCTGAGGTTTTCCTCATTTTCTCTTAGTGCTAATGGTCTTGGCACAGCACTGAGGCACCACAGACAAGCCAGCGTGTGACTGTGCTCTACCTGGATAAGGCAGAGCCCTTCTACATTGTAGAGTCCTTCAGTTTCTAAAATCATGGAGCTTGTATTGTTAGAACCAATGAAATCACTAAAAGAATTTTTAAAAAATAAGCCATCAGTCTGGACCTGTGTAGGTGAATGAAGGAGAAGCACTTTAAAGTCAGAAAAAAAAAAGTATACTTAACATTTAGGATTATCAACCACTGCTGGTTTTCCATAATATATTTTATTCCTGATTTCATCTGAAAGTGTTGATTGTTACTACCATTCAAAAAGTGGTACCTTATTAAAATAAAATGAAACAAAAAAAAAAAACCCAAATGGTACCTTATTAATAAACTCTTGGCATGTCTTTGAGGTGGATTTCAGATTCAAAATAGACTTTACCACACTGCTGACTAGTTCACTCAGTGTTTATCAATAACTTAGAGGTTTCACTCAAGAAACTTACTGAGTTATAATTACCTGAAACCCAGGGTTTAAATCAAGGATCTTGTGGGGCCTGAACCTCATCTACTTCTGGAAATCCTGTCTAATAAAAGCATGGAAAATTATAAAAACAAAAAATTGCTAGGACCCTCCTCCAACAGCTTGGAAGGGGCCTATGTGAGGAGCCCTGAAGTGTAAGAATCTGAGTTAAATTGAGATAAATCCACCTCAGCTGGCACCTCTAAGTTTTATAAACTAGTTAATGCCAGAGAAAATACTGTTTCAACTTATAAACACCTTGGTAATATGTCACATGGGTAATAAAACGACTTGATTCAAGAGGTGGCATCTTCCCTTGGCAATTTGCCTTTGGAAAGAGATTCAATAAAGTTTCTATCTCATGATGGCAAACATTTCCTGAAGCAGACTAGCTTTTTTCTGTTAGAAAAATTTGGCCCCAAACAAAGGAGTCTCGCTCCCAATACACACTTACTATATTGTGATAGTCTTTCAGGAGGAACCGTGAGTTAGTTTTAGTAGTACAGCTCTCTTCAAATCATGTAACGTGTATTAATTTATTTTCAACGCCAGCTGGCTATGGTTCTTTAATTACCTTTTTCTATCATTTAAGATACACGCAGAAACTCAACACAAACAGGTTGTTGCCTCATCCATTTCAAATCTTTTCTATCCCGCAACCTATTCCCTACGTTGTCAACGCCCTCCTTTGAGACCCCGCTGCACAGATGCCAACACGGCTCCCGTGTGCTTTCCCATCAACACCCATCTTCCTCCTTCCAATATGAAAGTTTCTTGGGGACAGTCCCTGCCCTATTCTTCTTTGTACCCCCAGTACCTAGTAACTGTGTCACACGTAGTGGGCATGGCACTTGGTAATGAATCCACGGAATTTTTTATTACATTATTTTACTTTTTTCAATGTTCCAATATTCGTTGTTTATGCCCCAAGAATCCATTAATTTTTATCAACTGATTCCACCCTATTTTTTTCCTGTGTTGACTACCTAACTATAACAAAATTCAGATTCTTGTAAGAGACTCTTGGTGTTATAGCATGCTCAGTAAAGATGGTGAGTGTAAGACATGATACCTCTTGGTGGAGAAACCCAATGAGCCTGTTCTCTGGTGTGCTGGCAAAAGAAAAAACTGACCCTCAGGACTCCTGCCCCAAGTTAGGCATCAGCACATTAATGGGAGGAGGGAGGAGGCCACTACAGATGGACATTGCACAACTGTAACTCCACCCCCAGACATATCCTCAAGACCTTCATCTAAAATAAATTGTGTGAAATTGTATTCCTGAACCACAAGACAGTAAGATAGTCTTTTCCTTAGAGGGTCTTCACCTTGTGTCTAAAATCTCCCTCAGGCCATTGACCATATCCACTATGATTTGCTTATGTCACAGAGAAATCATAGAATTTTCCAGCTGAAAGGGAATCCCACACTTCTTATTGAAGAACAGTCAGGAAGAAAAGCATATGGAATTAGGCTACAGCAATGTATTTTCTTTATGAACATTGTTCACACTACAACTTAACAAAAATAACTTTTTCCATACCTCAAAGATTTCTATTGCCCCCAGATAATTTACTTCAGAGGTATATACTTTCTGCTCTGGATGAATGGGGAGAGAAGTACCCAGGAGTGTTTTAAGGAGTCCTTTCTGCTTTGCCATTTAAAAGAACCTGAAGGCTAAGGAAGCACCCACACTTTTGCTCCCTGTAGAACCCTGTGCTAAACTGTTCTTTGAAGTTTTTTTTTCATGCATTGAAACAGTTAGGAACTTTGCACATGAGCAGGAATCAAAGTTAAATTCAAAAGTGGAATTTCAAGGACCATGCACCTACTGGAGAAGCATCATTGTCAGGGATTCCCAGGATAATGCTGATTTGGGTGTTATTTGCTTGGGGTCTTTTATTGCCCACAACAAAACTGAGTACTAGGGAAAGCAGAGAGTGCCATTTATGAGACAGAGAAGTCTCTTGGCCTCTTTGTACCTTAGTTTCCTCATTTGAAAAAATGAATAGATTTTATGAAATGCTTTTCAGAGTTCATATTGGGCTTATTACACCCACCGAACCAATAACTATCTGTTTCTACACATACTTTTTTTTTAAAACATGTATTTATTTTCTATTTCACTTACAACTTGTGTAAAAACTGCATTCCATGCCAGGCCTGAAATGTTCCAAAGCTCAGTTCTGTGAGTAAATTGCAACCAAGATTTCTAAAAAAAAAAAAAAAAAAAAAAAAAAAAAAAAAAAAAAAAAAAAAAAAAAAAAAAAAAAAAGATACAAGCAAAAGAAGAACAAAAGATATTCTTTCAGAACATTTATCTTTTGGCAGCAATTCCAATTTATATATGATGAAACATAACCTCAATCCTCTCTCTGTACACTGAAAAAAAATCTTACTATGGAAGATACTTTTTTTAAAAAAATGCACAAAAGATTTATACTTTCATGTTTATACATGTGGTACATTAGATACAAATCAGTAAATGTTTAATAAATACTTGTGTTAAGTAATCTTTTTTTCTCTAGAAAAATGCTTCACAGCGTCAGCACTACTGAGGTCTCTGGTTGAATCATCTTTGTTGGGAGAGGCAGTCCTGTGCATTGTGGGGTGTTTAGCAGGACCTCAGGCCTCTGCCCACCACATGCCCATAGCTCATCTACAGTCTGACAACCAAAAATGTCTCCAGACACTGCCAAGTGTCACCTGGGCACAAAACCACCCTGGTGGAGAACCACTGCTCTAGAATGATTCAGTCTGATCTATATAATAATTCCCACACTAATCTTTGCTACAGACAAAAAAGATTTGCTACATAATTTTAGTAGCTTTCAAAACTTAAAATTTCAATCATCTTTCAAAATGATTATAACAAAGAAGCTTACAATTAAGTGTAACAAAAATTTCAAATATAATGAAGTTATATTTGTAACTTACATAAACTGCAAAAAAGGTAGTGGTTCAAATGTACGTCTTTCAATAGATTGTATTTTATTGCAGGATAAATCTCTAGGAAAAGTAAAAGGAAAATATTGCCTCAATTAGCTATTAGTAGGATGACAGTATTGAATAAGTAGATTTGCCTAAACTCTGAATCTCAGGAATTGTTATTTGAACCTCTGGAGTCCCTAACTCTGTCCTCACCTTTCTTAAAAGAGTCTCACCTTCATGATCTTCATAAATAAAATCTACAAATACAGATCTTGATAGATCTTGGAAGTAATCTTTCCTGAGAGCAGAAGAATTGATTAGAGGATCTTTGGTGGCCTCATCAATTTCTAGATTATGAACTCAAAGTTTTTATCTCCATATATAGTTACAGTTTTTAAAAATTATTTACTTTAGAGAGAAAGAGAGCGCACAGGAGCGGCAGAGGGAGAGAGAATCTCAAGTAGGCTCCGCACTGAGCACACAGTCCCATGCGGGGCTCCATTTCAGGACTCTGAGATCACCGCCTGAGCTGAAACCAAGAGTCAGATGCTCAGCCAACTGTGCCACCCAGGTCCCCCTATAGTTATAATTTCTAATATTAAAAGGGATATTCTCACATTAGCACACCTTCTTGGTTTAGTTCCATTTTTCTAGCCCAATTCAATAACAGAAGAAATAAAGATATCCTTTCATTTAACTTGCAAGGAAGTTACTCCTCTAATCAATATATAACTTTCAACTAACTCAGAATTATATTATGTTAATAGAAATTCATTTTTGGTTGTACACTGCCTTAATATTCCATGAATTTATTAACTGCTTCAGTTGCAGGTGGTGAGACAACAAAAAACCCGCATGGTACTAGATTTTTATTTGAAAACACCCATTCTGGATTATAGCTGACCCTCTTACTTCCATTGATCCCAGCTTTGTCCCTCACTTTCCACCCAGTCTCCTTTTTTTTTTTTTTTTTAAAGATTTTGTTTATTTATTTGATGGAGAGAGTGATCACAAGTAAGCAGAGAGACAGGCATAGACAGAAGAGGAAGCAGGCTCCCTGCTGAGCAGAGAGCCTGATGTGGGCCTCGATCCCAGGACCCTGAGATCATGACCTGAGCTGAAGACAGAGGCTTTAACCCACTGAGCCACCCAGGCACCCATCCACCCAGTCTTCTGATAGGCGTTGCCATCTCCAGTCTCTCCTTTTCTAATGCACCCTTAACACAGTTAACAGATTAATTCTCCCGAAGTGGTTCTCAACTACCAGCAGCACTTGGGAAATTACTCAAGGTGCAAACTCTCAGTTCTCCTCGGGACTGACTGAGTCAGTAACTGTGTTCTGACAAGCCCTCCAGCTGATTCTGCTGCAGGCTCAAGTCTGTCCTGGAGCACTTCTATGAGAACCCAGTAGCCTGGCATGTTATCCAGGGCCTTCAAAATCCTAGAATATCTGGCTCTAATCTACTCTACTGGTGCCCAAGATATTTTTCCTGCATTCTTCCTTTCTCCCATTCTCCTTTGCAGGCGTATTCTTCCCAAGATGTCTGCCTGATGATATCCAATAGCGCTTCAAGGTCCCGTCCAAACAGCATTGCTCTAGTAACTTCCTTGATCCAAAATGAAGTCTTTTTTCCCTCATCTGTGTTCTAAAAACAATTTATATCTCTCCTTACCCATATCCATTTCTCCTTCTACTTCTTGTTGTTTTTTTAAAAAAAATTTTAAGTATGCTCCATGCCCAACCTGGGGCTTGAACTCATGATCCCAAGATCAAGAGTCTCATGCTCTACCAACCCAGCCAGGCAGGCACCCCAATTTCTTTTTAATATAGTTATTTTTGCACCCCATTTCCTCTGAGCATAAACTCCTTGAAAGTATGGACTATTTGTGTTCATCTGCATTGCCTACCATGTTTAAAACTGACACAAGGACACAAAACAACTCAAACATTTATAAAATAAATGAATATCTGGGTAGTGAGTAGCAGAGGCAAAATGACTGTTTTAAAAGAAATGTAATTTTACGACTTCACGACTCCCTCTTCTGCACCTCTCCAGCACTTTGTCCACTTAGCGCTTCACACATTATGGTTTGAGCTTCTGTTTATTTTCCTTGTGAGATCGTGAGTTCATACAAGGGTAGGAAGCCTGTCTTAACCATCTGTGTGCCTATGATACTTAGCACAGTGACTGTCATATTAGCTTTTGATTGACATTTTTTTAAGTAAATGAGAATACCTCAGCTGACATGAAATAATTGGTTTACAAATTATTTCATAGTAGAAGTAATGAAGATATAATTCATTGAGCAGTTCATCTCATTTGTTTTTCTCCAAACTGTGTTTGTAAGGTTTAGAGTCCAGATGGCAGAGGTATCCAAGAAGACCAATACAAGAGTGGTTGTCTCCTAAGACTTGGAAGGCTTGATCATTTAAAGGACTATTTTTAGTGTCATGTCAAGTTCTTTTTACGTACTACCCTTAGACCTTCTATATTTACAAGAATCCATTTGCTGAAGAGCATCATTTATAAGGATTAATGACATACACAGCTCTGGATGCCATGGACAAAGAATAAAAATTGAACCAGGCACCTCGGTGGCTCAGTTGGTTAAGTGTCTGCCTTCTGCTGAGGTCATGATCCCAGGGTCCTGGGATTTCATCCCGTCGGGCTCCCTGCTCATCAGGGAGTCCTTTCCACTTGCTCCTTCCCCCTGCTCATGCTCTCTCTGTCAAACAAATTTTTTTTAGAAAAGTTTTTCAAAGAATAAAAATAGAACCTTCATAGCAAAGAACATAGTATCTCTGTATGTCTAAACACACAGAAATACCATGCAAGTATTTCCTTTCTTTACAATGAGGCTGGAGAGATTTTATTTTGCAATTAGTGAAGTTAGGGGCATTTCTGATATGTTTATTTAGTGGCATTTCTAAATATACGACTTAATCATTTTATTTTTTAAAGATTTTATTTATTTGTGTGTGTGAGAGTGTGTGAGAGCGCACAAGCTGAGGGAGTGGCAGGGGCAAGCAGAGGGAGAAGTAGGCTCTCTGTTGAGCTAGGAGCCTGATAGGGGACTCGATCTCAGGATCCTGGGATCATCATTGAGCCAAGGCAGATACTTAACTGACTGAACCACCCAGCTGCTCATTTTTTTTTAGATTTTATTTTTCTTAAGTAATCTCTATACCCAACATGGGTGTCAAACCTACAACCCCAAAATCCAGAGTCACTTGCTCTACCAACCAGGCACCCCTTAACCATCATTTTAAACATCTATTTTTAATATTGTTATAAGAAATCCCACACTGAAATTGTAATCTGTTCTCTTGGTAACTTCATATGTGCTTGATAATACTGCTTATATAATTTACCTGCTTGGTTAAATATTTAAACATTTAATTTAGATTAAATTATTAAAAAATTCTGGGTTAATGGCATTCAAATTGATATGTGTTCGGTATGTTCTTATCCTGTAAGTGACAATTTGAGGTTAACTTTAATTCCTCTCATTTTACTAAACCAACTTTTAAAACCTTTTCTGTAAAGGCCAGATAGTAAATATTTTGGGGTTTGCAGGCCAAATGTGTCTCTGATGCATATTCTTCTCCTTCTCTTCTTTCTACTTTACAGCCCTTTTAAGAGTGTAAAAATCATCCTTAACTCACAGGCTGTATAAAGACAGACCACGAGTGGGATTTGATCCATAAACTAAATATAAATGTAAGCAGATGGTATATGAACACTTACAAAAGAAGGTTCATATGGGTGACCATAATTGCTCAGACCTCATTATCCTTCTGCTCTATAACTGTAGGGTCTTTTTCTTTTCTTTTTTCTTTAAATTTATTTTTTCATTGTTCCAAGATTTATTGTTTATGCCCCACACCTAGTGCTCCATGCAATACGTGCCTCAGTACCCACCACCAGGCTCTCCCATCCCCTGTCCCCCTTCCCTCCAAGACCCTCAGTTTGTTTCTGTGTCTAAAGACTCTCATGTTTCGTTTCTCTCCCCGAATTACCCTACTTCCCATTTCCTTTCCTTCTCCTACTGTCCTCTATATTACCCTTATGCACCACAAGTAAGTGAAACCATGTGATACTTGACTTTCTCTACTTGGCTTATTTCACTCAGCATAATCTCTTCCAATCCAGTCATGTTGCTACAAAAGTTGGATATTCATCCTTTCTGATGGAGGCGTAGTATTCCATTGTATATATGTACCATATCTTCTTTATCCATTCATCTGTTGAAGGGCACCTTGGCTCTTTCCATAGTTTGGCGATTGTGGCCATTGCTGCGATGAACATTGGGGTGCATATGGCCCTTCTTTTCACTACATCTGTATCTTTGGGGTAAATGCCCAGTAGTGAAATTGCAGGGTCATAGGGTAGTTCTATTTTTAATTTTTTAAGGAATCTCCATCCTGTTTTCCAAAGCGGCTGCACCAACTTGCATTCCCACCAACAGTGTAAGAAGGTTTCCCTTTCTCTGCAGCCTCTCCAACACGTGTTGTTGTTTCCTGTCTTGTTAATTTTGGCCATTCTGACTGGTGTAAAGTGGTATCTCAGTGTGGTTTTGATTTGAATTTCCCTGATAGCTAGTGATGATGAACATTTTTTCATGTGTCTGTCAGCCATCTGTATATCTTCTATGGAGAAGTGCCTCTTCATGTCTCCTGCCCATTTTTTGATGTGTTCATCTTCTTTTTGGATGTTGAGTTTGAGTAGTTCTTTACAGATCTTGGATATCAGCCCTTTGTCTGTAGTGTCATTTGCAAATATCCTCTCCCATTCCGTGGGTTGCCTCTTTGTTTTGTTGTTTCCTTTGCTGTACAGAAGCTTTTTATTTTGATGAAGTCCCAAAAGTTCATTTTTGCTTTTGTCTCCTTTGCCTTTGGAGACATGTCTTGAAAGAAGTTGCTGTGGCCGATGTCAAAGAGGTTACTGCCTATGTTCTCTTCCAGGATTTTGATGGATTCCTGCCTCACATTGAGGTCTTTCATCCATTTCAAGTTTGCCTTTGTGTGTGGTGTAAGAGAATGGCCTAGTTTCATTCTTCTATATGTAGCTGTCCAATTTTCCCAGCACCATTTATTGAAGAGACTGTCTTTTTTCCACTGGATATTTTTTCCTGCTTTGTTGAAGATGATTTGACCATAGATTTGTGGGTCCATATCTGGACTCTCTACTCTGTTCCATTGGTCTATTTGTCTGTTTTTGTGCCAGTACCATGCTGTCTTGGTGATCACAGCTTTGTAATAAAGCCTGAAGTCAGGTAATGTGATGCCCCAGCCATGTTTTTCTTCTTCAACAATTCCTTAGCAATTCAGGGTCTTTTTTGGTTCCATATAAATTTTAGGATTGTTTGTTCCAATGCTTTGAAAAATGTTGGTGGAATTTTGATCGGAATGGCATTGAAAGTATAGATTGTTCTGGGCAGTATAGACTTTTTAACAATGCTTATTCTTCCAATCCATGAGCATGGAATGCTCTTCCATCTTTTGTCTTCTTCCATTTCTTTCATGAGTGTTCTGTAGTTCCTCGAGTACAGACCCTTGACTTCTTTGGTTAGGTTTATTCCTAAGTATCTTAGGGGTTTTGGTGCTATAGTAAACAGAATCAATTCTCTGATTTCCCTTTCTCTATTTTCATTGTTAGTGTATAAGAACGCAACTGATTTCCGTGCATTGATTTTGTATCCTGCCACATTACTGAATTGTTTTATGAGTTCTAGTAGTTTGGGGGTAGAGTCTTTTGGGTTTTCCACATAGAGTATCATGTCATCTGCAAAGAGAGAGAGTTTGACTTCTTCTTTGCCAAGTTGAATACCTTTTATTTCTTTCTGTTTTCTGATTGCTGTTGCTAGGACTTCTAACACTATGTTGAACAGTAGTGGTGAGAGTGGGCATCCTTGTCTTGTTCCTGATCTGAGGGAAGGCTGTCAGTTTTTCCCCACTGAAAATTATATTCACTGTGGGTTTTTCGTAGATTTTATGAGGTTGAGAAATGTTCCCTCTATCCCTATACTTTGAAGAGTTTCGATCAGGAACGGATGTTGTATTTTGTCAAATGCCTTCTCTGCATCAATTGAGAGTACCATGTGGTTCTTCTCTCTTCTCTTATTGATTTGTTCTATCACATTGATTGATTTGTGAGTGTTGAACCACCCTTGCATCCCTGGGATAAATTCCACCTGGTCATGGTGGATAATCTTTTTAATGTAAGTTGGATCCTGTTAGCAAGGATCTTGTTAAGAATCTTGGCATCCATATTCATCAGAGATATGGGTCTGAAGTTCTCCTTTTTGATGGGGTCTTTGTCTGGTTTGGGGATTAGAGTAATGCTGGCTTCATAGAAAGAGCCTGGAAGTTTTCTTTCTGTTTTTATTTTTTGAAACATCTTCAGGAGAATAGGTGTTATTTCTTCTTTGAATGTTTGGTAGAATTCCCCAGAGAATCTGTCTGGTCCTGGGCTCTTGTTTTTTGGGAGGTTTTTGATCACTGCTTCAATATCGTTACTAGATGTAGGTCTATTCAGATTGTCAATGTCTTCCTGTTTCAGTCTTGGAAGTTTATAGGTTTCCAGGAATGTATCCATATCTTCTAGGTTGTTAAAACTTATTGGCATATAATTGTTGACAGTAATTTCTGTGTAGGGTCTTTTTCTATCTATATTTGTCTATAAAACTCAAAAACTGAAAACGCTTAGAAGATATTTAATGCTAGAGATGGACTGGGGCCCTACAGACTTATAGAACTATAGGATTTTATTGTTAGACCAAATGGTCACGATTATGTAATTTGAATCCCCTATTTATTTTGAGATAACTTAACTAAAAAGTCATAATAAATGATTAACTTACAAATACTGGAGGGACAGCAGGCCTTCAAATGAGTCCTTATGTAATTCGGTCAAATAATTTTCACTGAGAATTCTGGAAAATGAAAAGGTTATTTCTCCATCAAAATGCAAAATAACTACACGATTTACCACCTACGACTTACTTCCATATGGGAGGGAAACCTGGGTAATGGTGCCCCCTGAATACACTAATTCTTGTTTAGGAGTACTGATCTTTGCTCTGTTTCCATTCAAATCCTTCTTTTTATGTACTCCTTTGTGTCTGTCTCTCTCCATCTCTCTCCCTCTCTTTCCCTCTCTCTCTCTCTCTCTGTCTCACACACACACACACACACACACCCCTATCCACTATTTGCACCAAAATGTATATTTAATGCCTACTCCTCTCGATCACAAAATCTCTGCTATAACCCAGCTCTGGTTGCCAACAACACTGGCAGAACTGCCATTTCCTCTCTTTTCCCAAATTCCATTTGGAAGCCCCATATACAACTACAGGAGTGCAGTAGGGAAAGCCATTCGATTTTTTTTTTTTTAAAGATTTTATTTATTTGACAGAGAGAAACACAGCTAGAGAGGGAACACAAGCAGGGGGAGCGAGAGAGGGAGAAGCAGGCTTCCCGCCGAGCAGGAAGCCCGATGTGGGGCTCGATCCCGGGTCTCCGGGATCATGACCTGAGCCGAAGGCAGTGGCTTAACCCACTGAGCCACCCAGGCGCCGCCAAGCCATTCGATTTTTTAAAAGATTTTATTTCATTATTTGAGAGAGAGAGGGAGATAATGAGAAAGTGAGCATGAGAAGGGGAAGGTCAGAGGGAAAAGCAGACCCCCCGCACTGAGCAGGGAGCCCGATGCGGGACTCGATCCAGGGACTCCAGCCAGGATCATGACCTGAGCCAAAGGCAGTTGTTCAACCAACTGAGCTACCCAGGCACGCAAAACCATTCAATATTTCCCCCCAACTAAAAAATATTTTTGAAAACTAAGAAATGTGCATAAGTAAATTTTCAGTTTAATAATTATTAACAAATACCCATATAATACCATTCTTATCAAGAAAAAGCACTACCAGCGTCCCAGGAGCCCCCAGTGTGTCCCTGCTAATCCCAATCCATTCTGATTCCCCAGAAGTCACCACTATCCTGACTTTAATAATAATTTCCTGGCTTTCTGGTGTTTTTAAAAAAATTTTTTAAAGATTTATTTATTAATTTGAAAAAAAGAGAGAGAGAGGGGCAGAGGCAGAGGGAGAGAGAGACTCTCCAGCAGACTCCCCACTGAGCATGGAACCCTGTCCCATGACCCTGAGATCATGACCTGAGCCCAAGTCAAGAGTTGGATGCTTAGCCAACTGAGCCACCCTAGCACCCCTAATTTCTTTGCTTTTTAAATGTAGTTTTACCTGTCATATGCAGCTGTAAATAAGATAATTTAGTTTTGCCTCTTCTTGAACTCTAACTCTATATAAATGGAATCATATTATATGTATTGTTTTCCATATTGCTTCCCTCACCCAACATTATCTTGTATATTCATTATATTGTTGCATGTAGCTGAGGTTGGTTCATTTCAGTGCCTAATTATTGCATGAATTCCTACATGTGGCTACTGAATACTTGGGAGTGGCTAATGTGACTGAGGAGCTGAATTTTTTATTTAATTAATTTCAATTATTTTAAAATTTAAATTAAAAACTGATATTCAACAGCTATTATAAAATGTTTAAATAAGTTTGCAACAATATGGGTATATGATGTTACTTTTGAAACTGTAAATTTTATGAAATCTAAATACAGATCAAGTATTCGATAAAAAATTAGCAACCAAATTGAGAGTTGGTATGAGAAAAAGAACATAAACTCTCTCATTAATAGTTTTTACATTGACTACATATAAAAATGATGATACTTTGGATATTATTAAGCCAGTTTATATGTATATAGTATATATACAATAATGTATATAATGATTATATATTGAAATGATAGTATTTTGGATATATGAACTAAACAAAATAAATTAATATTTATGTCATCTCTGTGCTTTTACTTTTAATTTTTAAGTGGCTACCAGAAAATATCAGATGACTTATGTGGCTTACATTATATTCAAATGAATAGTATTCCCTTTTATGACTATACCACACTTTATTCATTCTATTATTGGCGGATACTAGATTTTTCTAGTTTTTAGTTATTACAAACAATGCTGTTTTGAATATTCTTATACTTTTGCCTACGTTTTTCTAGGACTGAACAGGGATACAAAAATGTTTTCCTAAGAGGTTGTGATTTCAAGTGACAGATTGAAATATGCCAAATCTCTACCCTTCCAACCTCCACTAAAGTCCCTATAAGAATGATAGAAAAGATAAATTAAAAAATACACAACCTTGGCTCAAGGCCACGGGAGTAGCTCCACAAGTACTCCCCAACTAGAAATGCCCCAGAGTGACTGACAGGGTGGTTAGCTGGGATCCCTCAGGAAGAGCAGTGGTAGCACACCAACCCTCCTTGGACCAGGAGACAAAGGGTGTCTTCTTCTTCCAGCTAGGAGCAGTTGGTATCAGGAAGCGGTCAGGGTCACTAGAATCACCACCCACCTCTTCCTTAATTCTTAGGGGAATCCATCACAGAAAAACAAGCCCCAGTAGCTCATTTCACCTCTTCCCTAGTGTCAGAAAACAGAAGCAGTAGAATCTCAACTACAAAATAAATTGCACTTAGGAATGACCAAACAATGTGAGAAAGTCAACTTCATTAAGGACAGAAAATAAAAACAAATGTAAGAGCTCAAAGCCAATGAATCTGAGTTAACGTGGAAAGCCCAAGAGAATTTCAGAAGAGCATAATTAATATCCTCAGACAGATGTGAACAGTACATCCATTAAAAAAGAACCAACTCAAGATTATATGAATGAAAAGTGTTATCATTAATAAAAAACTCAGTCAATGAGCAGCAGAAATGGTAGTTGAATAATAAATTAGAAAACAGATTTCTGGCTGGCTAATGATTTTTTTTTTTTAAGATTTTATTTATTTGACAGAGAGAAACACAGCTAGAGAGGGAACACAAGCAGGGGGAGTGAGAGAGGGAGAAGCAGGCTTCCTGCTGAGCAGGGAGCCAGATGTGGGACTCGATCCCGGGTCTCCGGGATCATGACCTGAGCTGAAGGCAGTCGCTTAACCAACTGAGCCACCAGGCGCCCCAGGCTAATGATTTTTTATCAGTACTTGAAATTATATCTATTTATTATATTTACATATTTGTTTTTATATTATGTTTGTATACCCCTCAAGAATTGGGATATTTGGTTGATTTTATTCTTGAGCCTCTATCCCAGGCATGTAAACCAGTTCTTGGCACATAGTAAATGCTCCATAAATATTTGTTGAATGAATTCAAAACATGACAGGTATCAATTTGCAAACATATTACTTTTTTAAAAACAAATTATCCATTTATTATCACTTAATGAGGATAAGTACAACTTTATAGGATAATAAATGTCTTTCTCCACCCCACCCCTTAATTTGTGACTCAGTCTTAACCTTTTGAGACAAGAACCTTTTGAGCATTTCATAAAAGCTATGGACCTTTTCCCTAGAAAACTGCACAGGTACAGGTCTATGAGGAGAGTGGACTGAATTCAGAGGACCAAACTTGGATGGATAATAAAATGATATATCACATATTTGTTGTAGATATCTCAAAATGTCATTTATTCTCATCACCACCTTGAAGTTGTAATAGTTATTAGACCTACCACTGTATCTCATTATTTAATGTGTTCACAGATTAATGATATACTAGTGATATATTATTGCTATATCACTAACCTTATTAAAAAATATTCTGAAAACTTTAATACAATTTCCTTTTATTACATATTTTAAATTATTATACATTTTAAAACGTTATCCCCAGAACACAGGCTTCTGCAGATAACCAAAAAGATATATATAAAAAAAAAAGGTTAAAAATCCTGCCCCAGGGGACCAGTGATCCACAATTAGGAATCCCTACCTTACATGGTATAACCCTCAAGCTGAATTAGAAATCTGCAAATCTTACCAGATTCCTGTTCAAGTATATAAACTCCCAAATACATACTTTTAAAAAATTAATTTTTAATTTTCTACTTATTTTTTAAAAATATATTATATATATTCACATGGCTCAAAATTCCAAGGGTATATAGTACACAATTCAAAGTTTTTCTGCTATTTTTGTCCCTCAGCCTACCCATAGCCCTCCACTCCCTAAAGAAAACTAATGTTACTTATTCCTTATGCCAAATTACTTTCAGGTTTTTTTTACAAGTTTGGGAAATAAAATCTCCAAGTCAGACACTATCATGGGGAAATATAAACTATACATAGTATTTAAGAAATTCATCAAATAAAAAAGACCAATTGCTTGGTTCTAGCATGTCTCTCTTACCAGTAAGATATCAGACTAAGAGTTGGGGGTCTACTTTAGAGGGATCATAATCCCTATTTTTAGATTACTATGAGTACTATGTCTTTTATTACTAGTTCAGGAATTTTTTTTTCTTTTAAGAGGGAGAAGCAGGTTCCCCACCAAGCAGAGAGCCTGACGTGGGGCTTGATCTCAGGACCCTGAGATCATGACCTGAGCCGAAGGCAGAGGCTTAACCCCCTGAGCCACCCAGGCACCGCTCAGGAATTATTTTTGACTTATCTACTCAAGTTGAACTAATGATACAACACAGAAGCTGTCATAAAAAATGCCAGTTAATTGCTTTGAGTGTAATATTTTTTCCAAAGTTATTTGCATCTACATTGACTTTTTCTATAAATCAATTTCAAAAGATAACAAAAACTTAGCAAAGGTCAGAAAGTTCAGACAAGAAATAAAAATGTTTAGTAAACAAAGAGAGATATTAAATTTGCAAGTAACCAGAAAACTTCAAATTCAGATGAGACCCCCTTTTATTCATCCATCAAATCAGCCAAGAAATGGCGAATATACAGTGGTGGAGGGGTGTGAGGATGTGAATGCTGGCATGGTCTATGGATTGGAGTGTAAGTTGGCACAACTTTTTTTTTTTCTTTTCGGCACAACGTTTTTGAGGGCAATTAAAATTGTACATCTACATAGTCTTCATCCCAACAATTCCATTTCTAGATATGTATTCTACAGAAATCCCTGCCTGTATACACAAAGATGCATGGATGAAGCAGTTCACTGCAGCCTTGCAAGTAACAAGAAAACTGGACACAGTCTAAGCATCCATCAATAGTGGAATTATTAAACTGTAATACATTCATACTATGGAATATTATGCAGGAGTTTATATGAATGGGGTAACCCCCTATGTACTAGAAGAAAAGAAATCTAAGAACTACATGAAGCAAAAGAATTGAGTTATAGGATGTTACTGTTTATTTAAAAGGATGGAAGGAAGAAAGGGAGGGAAGGAGGAAGGAAGGAAGGAACGAACGAGCAAGAGAGAGAAAGAGAGAAAGAAGGGAAGAAGAAAGGAAGAAAGAAAGAAAGAAAGAAAGAAAGAAAGAAAGAAAGAAAGAAAGACAGTCACACAACAAACTTATTTTGCTATCTATAAATACGTATGTAGACAAATGCCTGGAAAAAGGTCTGGAAGGTTATATACTAAATCTAGAGTAAAGGCTGTCTTGGTGGCAGGGGATCAGCACACAAGGGGGATGGTCACTATATCTATTATTTTATTTTTATATATTGAGAATCTAATCATATATTCCTTACATAATGAAAAATAAGTTTGTATTGACTTTAATTTTAAAGAGAGCCTGCCAAATTTAATTTTTAAGATAAATATAGAATTGCAATCAATAGAGGTTGATTTGGGATATGGAGGGGGAAATACCTTGCCTCAGAGCCACTGACTTCAAAATTCTGGACCAAGAAGGATCTTAGAATGTAGTTAAGTTTTTTGTATTTGTATGTGGAAAGAATATACTCACAGTTTCTCAGCCCATCGGTATGCCTTCCATATATTTTCATCGATGTAAGATATAGAATTTCCTTGGAAATTTCTGTGAAGAAACACAGTTCAGATCCTTGAATAGGTAGGAAAAAATGAACAGAATAAGTAAAAGAAGCATTGGCAACCTTGTGGGGGAATATTCAAATGCAGAACATACCAGCTCTCTAATTTCCACAGCTATCAGCATCTCAGTTTGTGCAATTAATAAAGAGATGATGTGGGGCCGCTGGTGCAAATAAGGCATCTCCCTAGAACCAGAGCTTCCTATCTGTCCAATGCCAGTTAATTATTTTGAATATAATTATATTTTCCAGAAATCACTTTTGTGTCTAAAATGGCTCCTTCCATCCATCAGTGAGAAAATAATTCAACAGAAACATGGCAAAAATGTACCATTATCAAAAGGTAAAGAAATCCTAATAAGCCAGGCAACACCAAAGCTTTGGCTCAGTGTACTCTGTGGAAACCTCTCCAGCTGTTAGAAGGATAAGGGAAGTTAGAAATTAGAGGAACTAATATGGAGAGATTTCTTAGACATACTGCATAGGGAAAGGCAACAAACCACTGAACAAGGAATAAAAAAGTATTACTTTGTTAAGGGAAACATTGCAAAGGAAAGTGATGGCAAGGAAGGACAACACACCAAAATGTTAACAGGAATTATCTTATGGGTGGTAGGGAGGGTGGGGTGAGATTTTCACATTTTATCCTATTTGCTTGTGACACTACAAAAAACAAAAATGAAACAAAAGAAAAACAACAGTGAGAATATATATATGAATTGCATGTTTAAAAGACATTATGAAATGCCTGAGACTCAGTTTCAACCACTAACTCTATGTCTGACTTTGAATCTTTACCATTAGCTTTGTCTTCTTTCCTCAGCAAAAACTCACCTATTTAGTTCACATGCACATTATTTCAGGGGAGTCGGAAATAAGGCCAAACAGGTACCCATCTGCCCATCTGCCTAGTGGTCATTTCCAGCCAACCAGAAGCCGCCTGGTTGCTTCATGTCCCCTGATAAAAGATGCCTAAAGCTGAACTTATCACCCTTAAACTGGCTCTCCCTCCCAACTGCTGTGTTTCCACCTGTTCTACTGTCATTGGTCTGCTCATTCAGGACAGAAACTTCAAGAGCCATATTTCATTTTTCTCTTTCCTAGACACATCTTACCTGCAATTCTCATCAGTTACTCAGTCTTGTCTCTTCTACCTTCGTGGTGCTCTCAGGATTTTCTTTCTACTCCTATCACAACCCTTCTTATCCAGCCCTTTGTCACTTTACTACCAGCTTTTGCTAGAGCATTCTATCTGATCTCCCTAGATCAAGCTTTCCTCTCTAGATCACTCTATATAGGGAGTAAAAAACAATCCTCTTGTTTAAATGTTAAGTATCTCTTGCTGGGAGACTCTCAGTGGCTCTCTATATCTCAGAGTGTAACTTTCAAACCCCTCTGGCTGACAGTCAAGGGTTTTCATAATTATATCTTTCACTGCTTCCTAACCTAATTTTTAATTCCTGATCATTCTTGCAGCCACGACTTTGCCTAGACTATACTCCCTATTTTTGCTCTATTTAACAAATCATCTCCACTCTTTAAGTCTCAGCTAAAGTTTTAGCTTACCCATGCAGCTTTCCCTCACCTCCACATTCCATTGATTACAGATTCTGGTGAATTGCAGCACCTATGGTCTGTATTTAATCACAGGTCACCTCCCTTTCTATGCCTATTTCCTTCCTTCTCACCTACGATTTCATGTTCTAAAGATAATGTCATACTTGCATGGCTCCCACAGTACAGAGTCCTGGGCTGGGCACAAAATAGAAGGCCAGGGACAAAGATGAGTTCTGAACATAACTGAAGGATCAAATAATAATAGCTAATAGTCATATATATGCTAGGCACCGACATAAGTGTTTTATATGTATTAACTCATCTAAATCTCACAATAATCCCATGAGGTGATAACTATCATCATCCCCATTTTACAGAAAAGGAAATTGAGTCAAAAGCTCTTAAATGACAGACTTCAGTTCAAACTCAGGCAGCCTACTTCCAGAATCTCTATGCTTAACCACTTTGTTGTAACACCACCAAGGAGATGGAGAGAGGGACATGTTTCTATAAAGAGGATGGTGCAAAAGTGGGAGAGTAGAGGTTAAGGAATGAAATGATGGGGATAAAAAACTGGATAAAAAAAAGGAATAGAACAATTTCAAGTAAAAGATTGGAGAAGGGGGGACAACAGCAAATAGCAAAACGAAGACAAGGGATAATTGACAAAGAAAAGGTAAAAACAGAAAGTTAGCATGGTTTGGGGAGATAAGGAAGGCCCAGGAAGACCCCGAAGTAAAGGCTGCTATGTCAAGCAGGAGACAGAGAACAAATGAGAAAAGGCAATTCTTACAAGATGGTGAAGGTGCCGTTGTAGGTGTTGGGCTCTGGCACAGGCACTCTGCGGAGCCTCTGTTTTGGGCTAAAACCAGTACATGACAGTGTCTCATCTTTGCAGGTACAGAGCTCACATATGTTGATGTTCATGGTAGCATTCTCTTCTGGTTGCTCAGTTAAAGTCGTGTATGCCTTTTCTGAGGTATATTTTGCGAAATGCACCACTGAATGCTGGGTCGTTGGGGGAAAAACTGTCTCAGATGACTCTGGTTGTGGACTTACAGGAATTTCCAGGTCCATAGGTGGAACTGTGGCTTTAGTCAGGTTTGGATGTTGACTCTGAACTTGTCCTGGAAGTGCAAGTATCACCTTAAGGTCCTTTGGAGGAGGAGTTATAGTCTTATTCATGGTTGTAGAATGTTCAGCCTCTGCAATAGGTTCTGGAGTAATGGTAAGCCCCGAGTCCCCATGATGAAACGTGATGCTGGGTAACACTGGATGCCAACCTAGATCCTTACTTGGTGTTGAAGCTATCACCTCCTGATAGAATGGATATTGAACTATAACCTCCTTAGGTAGCTCTGGAGGCTGAGTTGGGGTCTCTTGCATGGTTGGAGAAGGTTCAGTCTCCGTAGTAGGTTCTGGAGTTATGGTAAGTCCCAGGTCCAAAGGTTTAACTGTGACTTTATTTAAGGTTGGATGCTGAACCTGAACCTGCTCTGACTGTGGAAATGTCACTTCAAGGTCCTTTCGAGGAGCTGTAGTGGTTGGAGAAGGTTCAGTCTCCCTAGTAGGTTCTGGAGTTATGGTAAATTCCAGGTCCAAAGGTTTAACTGTGACTTTGTTTAAGGTTGGATGCTGAACTTGAACCTGCTCTGACTGTGGAAATGTCACTTCAAGGTCCTTTGGAGGAGCTGTAGTGGTTGGAGAAGGTTCAGTCTCTGTAGTAGGTTCTGGAGTTATGGTAAGTCCCAGGTCCAAAGGTTTAACTGTGACTTTATTTAAGGTTGGATGCTGAACCTGAACCTGCTCTGACTGTGGAAATGTCACTTCAAGGTCCTTTGGAGGAGCTGTAGTCTGTTGCACGGTTGCAGACTGTTTAACCTCTGTAGTAGATTCTGGAATTATGGTAAACTCCAGGTCCAAAGGTTGATCTGTCACATTTGGTGACAATAGATGCTGAGCTTGATCCTGATGTGGTGTTGGAACTGCTGCCTCTTGATATATGGGAGGTTGAGCTACAGGTTCCTTAGGTGGCTCTGGAGGCTGATCTGGGGTCTCATGCATGGCTGGAGAAGTTTCAACCTCTGTAGTAGTATCTGGAGTTATAGTAAGTTCCAGGTTCAAAGGTTTAACTGTGACTTTATTTAAGGTTGGATGGTGAGATTGAACCTGCTCTGAATATGCAAGTGTCACTTCAAGGTCTTTTGGAGGAGCTGTAGTCTTTTTCAGGGTTGTAGAATGTTGAACCTCTGTAGTGGGTTCAGGACTTATGGTAAGTTCCAGGTCCAAAGGTTGAAATGTTACATTGGGTGATGATGGATGTTGAGCTTGATCCTGACCTGGTGTTGGAACAGTCTCCTCCTGATATACTGGAGATTGAACTACAACAATCTCCTTAGGTGGCTCTGGAGGCTGAACTGGGATCTCCTGCATAGGTAGAGAAAGTTCAGTCTCCTTAGTGATTTTTGGAGTTATGGTAGGCCCCAGGGCCAAAGGGTGAACTGTGACTTTGGTCAAGGTTGGATGCTGAGCCTGAACCTGCTCTAGGTCACCTTTTTTCTCAAGGTCCTTTGGAGGAGCTGTAGTTTTCTTCATGGTTGGAGAATGTTCAACCTCTGTAGTGGGTTCTGGAGTTATAGTGAGCTCCAGCTTTAAAGGCTGAACAGTAACTTCAGTCAGATTTGGTTGCAGCGGCTGAACATGCTCTGGATGTGGAAGTGTTGCCTCAGGGTCCTCTGGAAGAGCTAGAGTCTGCTGCGGGGCCGTAGAATGCTCAGCCTCTGTAGCAGGTTCTGGAGTCACAGGAAGCTCCAGGTCAACAGGTTTAACAGTGGCACTGGACGAGTGTGAATGCTGAGCTTGATCTTGTCCTGGAGGTGGAACTATCACCTCATTGTGGACTGGAGATTGTGCTACAACCTCCTTAGGTGGTTCTGGAGGCTGAGCTGGGACTTCCTGCTGGATGGGAGATGATTCAACCTTCTCAGGGGACTCTGAAGGCTGAGTTGGGGCCTCTGGCTGTGTGGGAGAATGTTCCACTTCCTTAGGGGGCTCAAGAGATATAGCTGGAGCCTGCTGGGGGACAGGGGACTGAGCTGGGGCTACATGCTGGACTGGAGATGGTTCTACCTTCTCAGGGGGTCCTGAAGGCTGAGCTGGGACCTCTGGCTGTGTGGAAGATTCTACCTCCTTAGGTGGCTCAGGGGATATAGCTGGGGCCTGCTGGGGGATAGGGGACTGAGCTGGGACCTCCTGCTGGGTTGGAGAAGGTTCTACCTCCTTAGGGGGCTCAGGGGATATAGCTGGGGTCTGCTGGGGGACAAGAGACTGAGCTGGAGCCTCCTGCTGGGTTAGAGAAGATTCTGCCTCATTAGGGGGCTCTGAAGGCTGAGCTGGGGCTACCTGCTGGACTGGAGATGGTTCTACATTCTCAGGGGGCTCTGGAGGCTGAGCTGGGGCCTCTGACTGTGTGGGAGATGGTTCTACCTCTTTAGGGGGTTTAGGGGGTATAGCTGGGGTCTGCTGGGGGACAGGGGAAGGAGCTGGGGCCTCCTGCTGGGTTGTAAAAGATTCTGCCTCAGGGGGCTCTGAAGGCTGAGCTAGGGCTACCTGCTGGACTGGAGGTGGTTCTACTTTCTCAGGGGGTTCTGGAGGCTGAGCTGGGGCCTCCTGCTGGGTTGGAGAAGGTCCTACCTCCTTAGGGGGCTCAGGAGATATACCTGGGGCCTGTTGGTAAACTGGAGACTGAGCTAGGGGCTCCTGCTGGGTTGAAGGTTCTGCCTCATTAGGGGGCTCTGAAGGCTGAGCTGGGGTTTCCTGATGGACTGGAGACAGTTCTACCTTCTCAGGGAATTCTGGAGGCTGAGCTGGGACCTCTGGCTGTGTGGAAGATTCTACCTCCTTAGGGGGCTCAGGGGATATAGCTGGGGCCTGCTGGGAGACAGGGGACTGAGCTGGGGCCTCCTGCTGGGTTGGAGAAGGTTCTACCTCCTTAGGGGGCTCAAGGGATATGGCTGGGGCCTGCTGGGAGACAGGAGACTGAGCTGGGGCCTCCTGCTGGGTTGGAGGTTTGACCTCCTCAGTGGGCTTCAGAGGATGAGCTGAGACTGCATGTTCATTTGCAGATGGTTCAATCTCCTTAGGGGGCTCAGCTGGGACCTCCTGTTGGCCTGAAGCCAATTCCACCTCCTTAGGAGGGTCTGGAGTCTGAGCTACGAACTCTTGTTGGCCTGGAGGAGATTCATCCTTGGGGCTCTCCAGAGACTCGGAAAGAGGCTTGAACTGGGTTGGAAAAAATTCAACCTGCTCAGGAGGAACTGGAGCCTGAGCAGGGACCTCCTGCTGCACTAGAGAATGTTCAACCTTAGTTGGCACTGGGGTTATGGAAACCTCCAGATCTGTAGATTTGACTGTGATATTGGGCAACAATGGATGCTGAGCTTTACCGGGACCTAGAGGTGAGAATGTCACCAGTACTAAAGGCTGAGCTGGAGAAGGCCTGATCCCCTCATTGTCCTTTGAATGCTGAGCTGGGACAGCATGTTGGACTGGAGAAGGTTCTACACCCACGACACGCACTTTAGACAGAGATGAGCTCCACGGAACGACTGAAGGAACTTCAATTTCCTCAGGAAGATGTTCAGGCTGGCGTGGGACTCCCTGCTGGACTGGAGAAGGTTCAGCCTCACCAAAAGGCTCTGGACGCTGAGCTGTAGCTTTCTGCTGGACTGGAGATGGTTCAATTTCCTCAGGAAGACCTTCAGGCTGAGTTGGAACTCCCTGCTGGATTGGAGAAGGTTCAACATTTTCAGGGGGAGCTGGGTGCTGATTTTGGTCCTCTGGCTGGGGAGAAGGTTCCAACTGCCCAGGGAAAACTGCAGACTGAGCTGACTCCTCTTGTTGGGGTAAAGAAGTTTCAACCTCATTAGCGGACACTGGACTTACGGTAAGTGCCAGATCCACAGGTATAACAGTGACGTTGGGCAACAAGAGAAGCTGAGCTTGACTATGACCTAGAGGAGAAATTGTTATCACATGATGCTCTGCAGTGTGAGCTGGGACCTCCTGTTGGGTTAGAGAAGGTTCAACCTCACCAGAAGGCTCTGGATGCTGAGCTGCAGCTTCCTGCTGGGTGGCAGAAGGGTTAAATTCCTCCGAGGTCTGTAGATGCTGACCTGGGGCCTCCTGATGGGTAGGTGTAACTTCCCCAAGGGGATTTGGATGCTGAACTGTGGCCTCTGACTGGGCCAGAGAAGATTCAATCCCAAGAGACTCTGGATACTGATTTGGGGTCTCTGGTTGGGTTGGAGAAGGCTCACCCTCCTCTGGAACATGAGGATGCTGAGCTGGGGCCTCCTGCTGGGTTGAAGGTACAAGCTCCTCAGAGGTCTGGGGATGCTGACCCTGGCCTTCCTCCTGGATTGAAGATTCACCTTTCTCAGAGGTCTGTGGAAGCTGAGCTTGAGCCTCCTCCAGGAAAGGAGATGGTCCTCCCTCCTCCTGGGTCTCTGAAGGTTTGGCTGGGGTCTCCTCCTGGGTTGAAGATGGTTCACCCTCCTGAGGGGCCTGTGACTGCTGAGCCAGGGCCTCCTGTTGGGTTCCGGGAGGTTTAACTGCTCCGGGATACTCCAGATGTTGAACTGGGGTTTCCTGCTGTGCTGGAGGTTTCTCCTGTGTTGTAGAGTCTGGGGATTCAGTTGGAGTCTCCTGTTGAACTGGCAAAGGTTCAGTTTCCTCAGGGGATTGTGGAGGCAGAGTTGGGCCTTCAGGCTGGGTTGCAAATTGTTCCACATCAAGGGGCACAGAGGGCTGAGCTGCAGCCTCCTGCTGAAATGGCAAAGGTCCCACTCCTGTAGTGGGTTCTGGTGTTATGGTAACCTGCACATCTGCAGGTTTAAAACTGGAAATGGGCAGGTTTAAATGTTGAACATGATGGTGACCTGGAAGCGAAACTGTCACCTTATGATGACCTACAGGTTGAGCTGGGTGCTCCTGCAGGGTTGGAGAAGGTTCCCTCTCCCCAGAAGGCAGCTCTGGAGGCTGAGCTGGTTGCTCTTGCAGGGTTGCTGAAGATTCTGTCTCTCCTAGAGACTGAGCTGCATGCTCCTGCTGGGAAGATTCTGCCTCATTAGGGAGTGCTGCAGGCTGAGCTGAGGCCTCCTCCTGGGTTGAGGAAGGTTCAGCTTCTCCAAAAGGCTCTGGAAGCTGAGCTGGGGGCTCCTGTTGAGTTGCAGGTTTTACCTCCTCAGGATGCTCTGTAGGCTGAGCTGGGGTCTCCTGCTGAGCTGGGGGATGTTCTGCCTCTTCAGGATTCTCTGGGGGCTGAGCTGGGGTCTCCTGCTGAGTCAGAGAATGTTCAAATTCTCCACTAGGCTCCAAAAGAGGAGCTGATGGTTCCTGTACACTTGGCGGCTTAGCTTCCTGGAGAGGCTCTGAAGGCTGAGCAGGGGTCTCCTGCTGAGTTAGAAAAGGTTCAGTGCCCCCAGGAGACTCAGAAGGCTGAGCTAGTTGCTCCTGCTCACTTGAAGGCTCAACCTCCTCTGGAGGTTTAGCTGAGGTCTCTTGCTGGGTTGGAGAAGGTTCTGCTTCCTCAGTATGCTCAAGAGGCTGAGGTGGAGCCTCCTGCTGGGCTGTAGAAGTTTCAACCTCCTTAACTGGCTCTGGAGTTATGGTAAATTCCACATCCACAGGTTTATTTGTAACATTGGGAAGTTTTAAATAGGTTGGATATTGGCTTATAGGTGGACTTATCACCTCATCACTTACTGTAGTTTGAGGTAGATACTCCACAGGAAACTCTGGAACTAGAGTTGGGGCCTCTGATTGGACTGGGGTGGGCCCAGCCTCCTCCAGGTGCTCTACAGGCTGAACCAGCGTCTCCGGCTGGACTGGGGTGGATCCAGCCTCCTCGGGGCGCTCTGCTGGCTGAGTTGGGGTCTCTGGCTGGACCCGGGTGGGCCCAGCCTCCTCCAGGTGTTCTACAGGCTGAACCAGTGTCTCCGGCTGGACTGGGGTGGGTCCAGCCTCCTCAGGGAGCTCTGCTGGCTGAGCTGGGGTCTCTGGCTGGACCAGGGTGCGCCCAGCCTCCTCGGGGTGCTCTTCAGGCTGAGCTGGAGCTTCTGGCTGGACTGGGGTGGGCCCAGCCTCCTCCAGGTTTTCTACAGGCTGAACCAGCGTCTCTGGCTGGACTGGGGTGGGTCCAGCCTCCTCAGGGAGCTCTGCTGGCTGAACCAGCGTCTCCGGCTGGACTGGGGTGGGTCCAACCTCTTCAGGGAGCTCTGCTGGCTGAGCTGGGGTCTCTGGCTGGACTGGGGTGGGCCCAGCCTCTTCGGGGTGCTCTGCAGGCTGAGCCAGGGTCTCTGGCTGGACTGGAGTGGGCCCAGCCTCCTCAGGGCGCTCTGCTGGCTGAGTCGCGGTCTCCGGCTGGACTGGGGTAGGCCCAGCCTCCTCGAGGAGCTCTGCAGGCTGAGCCGGGGTCTCTGGCTGGACTGGGGTGGACCCAACCTCTTCAGGGTGCTCTTCAGGCTGAGCTGGAGCTTCTGGCTGGACTGGGGTAGGCCCAGGCTCCTCTGGGAGCTCTGCAGGTTGAGCTGCGGTCTCCAGCTGGACTGGGATGGGCCCAGCCTCTTCGGGGAGCTCCGCAGGTTGAGTCAGGGTCTCTGGCTGGACTGGGGCAGGCCCAACCTCCTCAAGGTGCTCTGCAGGTTGAGCTGGGGTCTCTGGCTGGATTGGAGTGGGCCCAACCTCCTCGGGGAGCTCTGCTGGCTGAACCAGGGTCTCTGGCTGGACTGGTGTGGGCCCAGCCTCCTCGGGGCGCTCTGCTGGCTGAGCTGGGGTCTCCAGCTGGATTGGAGAAGGCTCAGCCTCCTCGGCATGCTCTGGAGGCTGAGTTACAGTTATGGTAAGTGCCAGATCCACAGGTCTAACGGTCACGTTGCGGAGCTTTGGCCGCTGAGCTTCATTCTGACTTAGAGATGGCACATTTACCTCATGTGCTATGGGTTGATGTACCATTTCCTTAGATGGCTCTGGAGGTTGAGCTGGGGCCTCCTGAGGGGTCAAAGGTTCTACTTCCTCAGGGGCCTCTGTAGGAGCTGAGGCCTCCTGCTGGACTGAAGAAGGTTCGACTTCTTCGGGGGTACTTGAAGGCTCAGCTGAGGCCTCCTGTAAATTTACAGAACTCTCAGCTTCCTTAAGGCTCTCTGAAGGTGGAGATGGAGACTCCTGCTGAACTGAAGATGTTTTTGTCTCTTCAGGGGGCTCTGGATGCTGGGCCTGGGCCTCCATCTGAGGCAAAAAAGATTCAGCTTCCTCAGGGAACTCTAGATGACTTGGGGTCTCCTGCAGGAGTGGAGGAATTTCAACCTCCTCAGGGAGATCTGGAGGTTGTTCTGGTTCCTGCGGGAAATCCACTGGTAGGTTCTCCTCAGGATATAGGATATCCATACTGGAATCTGAATAATCATCCTGCAGCTGTTCTAGGAGCTCTTTATTTGCAAATTGGTTCGGAGTTCCAACAACAACTTTGGCAAGTCTTCGATGCTGAGCTAGATCTTCCTCCAGGTTTGGGGGTGAAACAATAAACTTCGTTGGCTTTGAACTCTGACTATCCAGAGGCGGAACAAGTATTTCAAATGACTGGTGATCTTCAGCCTGATCTAGACCTACAGTTTTAATCTTACTTTTCAGTCGAGGAGGCAGAGCTATGGTCTGATTCTGATCCCAACCTAGTCTTGAAACCACCTCTGGGAGCCTCTCATGCTGGGTTAGCTTGTCATTCAGATCCTGATCTGCCTCTGCGGGCAGCTCGCCAACTGAATCCGTGTCCGGGAACGGAACCAAAGTTTCAGTCAATTCCTTAGGCGGGGCCAACATCTGCGCTGGAGCAGAGGACTCCAAGTAAGCAAAGCCCCCGGGCTCTGTAGGGGGTGTAAGTGCCTGGGGCGATTCGGGTGGGAGTTCAAAGGAGTGTGAAGACCAGGGCTCGGTGGGCCCTAGGAGGTCGGAGGTCAGCTGGGCAGGGTCCAGGGCCCACTCCGGAGGCTGAGCTGCCTGGACCAGCAGCCACAGTGGTTGCCACGTGAGGAGGAGCAGTGGGGCCCAGAGGCGCAGCCGGGACATGACATGCGGAGGCTCTGGGGTGCAGCGACCCAGGCCAGTGGGGCGCCGGCGCCGCGCCGGAGCGGGAGCCGAACAGTTATGGCAGCCCTGTGACGCGGGCACCGTTAGCAACTGCGCGCGCCCCGTTAGCAACTGCGCGCCCCTCCCCCGCCTACGTCCCACCCTTTATCTACGACACCTTTATTTACGCCGCCTTTATTAGCTGGGCGCAGGTGGGCACTGCGCGGGTCGGAGAGAGCCCTTTTCCAGAATCACGGGGACCCAAGCCTCCCTTCCCCCTACAAAGGGCACAACTACCTCCTGCTGCTCACAGCAAGGCCAGAAGGCCCCGGACTCCAGCAGCTCTGGGGTGGAAGTGCGGGGGGCCGGGGCTACGGTTTCCCAAGGAAGCCACAGGCTAGACCAGTTCTGGTGGTTTGAACTCGTCCTCTTCAAAGCTTAAATCCGAGAGACATTCTTCCTCCCCATGGCCATCCTGCTTCCAAGAAAAGTAGCTGACCTGTAGAATAAGCACCAGTTAGGGCAGTGGGGAAGTGAACACATTTTACAGTTATTCTAAAGTGTTGCCATTTCCTCTACATTCTCAATAAGCACGTCTGAGTATTAAGTCGCCACTCCGTTACAAGGAGGCTACCTACCACTGAATCAGTGATGGCTCCAAAACTTCTGTAGGACAGGTTTTGGTGCTGGGGTGGGGGTGGGGAGTAGGTGAGCATTTCATTCTGGGAATGAGGGTCTGAAACCAAGAGAACAGCCCTCTATTCACGCTGACATGGGAAAACTTCCCCCATCCCACCTTGACTCAACACAGCTGTCAGTCCAGAAAAAAGTACCACCACCAACTTTCAGAGGCCTGACCCTGTGTGTGCACAAGGAGAAGACACTTAGGATGTTCAAGTTAGGATGTTAAACAATTTTCTTGAAATACTGTAACTAGCACCCAGTTTACATCCTTCACAGACCTCTTTTTGCCTTTTTAATTAACATATAATGTATTATTTGCTTCAAGGGTACAGGTCTTGGGACACCTGGGTGGCTCAGTTGGTTGGGTGACTGCCTTCCGCTCAGGTCATGATCCCGGAGACCCAGGATCGAGTCCCACATTGGGCTCCTTGCTCGGCAGGAGGCCTGCTTCTCCCTCTCTCACTCCCCCTGCTTGTGTTCCCTCTCTGGCTGTGTTTCTCTCTGTCAAATAAATAAAATCTTTTAAAAAAAAAAAAGGTACAGGTCTGTGAATCATCAGTCTTACATAATTCATAGCACTCACCATAGCACATATCCTCCCCAAAGTCCATCACCCAGCCACCCTTTCCCTCCCCCTCCCCCAACCCCCAGCAACCCTCAGTTTGTTTCCTGAGATTAAGAGTCTCTTATGGTTTGTCTCCCTCCCCGGTCCTATCTTGTTTCATTATTTTCCCTTCCTACCCCCCACAACCCTCTCCCCGTCTCAAATTCCTCATATCAGAGAGATCGTATGATAATTGTCTTTCTCTGATCGACTTACTTCACTCAGCATAATACCCTCCAGTTCCATCCACCTTGTTGCAAATGGCAGGATTTTGGGGTTTTGGTGGCTACATTGTGTGTGTGTGTGTCTCTATATATATACACCACATCTTCTTTATCCATTCATCTGTTGCTGGACATCTAGGTTCTTTCCATAGTTTGGCTATTGTGGACGTTGCTGCTATAAACATTCAATGCACATGTCCCTTCAGATGACTACATTTAGATCTTTAGGGTAAATACTCAGTAGTGTGATTCACAGCCCTTTTTATGTTTTATTTAAGTCCTTGTTTATGGTCTGGCATAAGCTCTAGCACGCAAACTGTAAGAGAGAAGGGTTTTATCTTATTCCCAGCGTCTAGCACATAGTAATGGCTTTTAAATGGAACTGATTCCAAGACTGGCCTTATTTAGGAATGGATCTGTTGTTACAATCAGGTTTCTGAAATCTTTAGCATCAATAGGGAATTCCCTTTCAATTTCACAGGAAGCTAGACTTCTTAAAGTGTAAACTTGGTTAAATCTGAAGTTTCCTTGACTGGCTTGATTTAAACTGAATCAAAATAATTATTTTGCACAGAAAAAAACTTCAAATAGTTTTTCAGAAAGTAACCATCGTTTCTTTCTCCACTCTCCTCCCTTCAAAACAAACTGCAACTTTGGAGTGAGTTAAATAATCAGAAATCTAACCCCAAATTAAGTTTTCAATGACATGAATCACATCCTTTGCTCTTTTTTAAAAAACATTCTATATGCAGTACATTAATATCTTCTTTTAGAAATTACCTTGGCAACTTAATCCCTAATTCAGGGCATCAATACAAGTGATTTACAGAAAAGTTCTTTAGCAAATGTTTCATACAAGATATGTATAAGATGCCCACATCTGCGTAATACACCTTATTTGAAAGGCATAATGGTTTTCAAACACTGTAGCATAATCTTACTTAAGGCCAGCATTACTCTGTTTTCAAATCCCTGAGATTCTGTTTGAGGGGAGCTCTAAAAGCCCGTCCTCTCCTATGTCTACAACACTGGGAGAACTCTGATAACAATTTGCGTTCCAAATTTCAAATAAGAGGTCAGAGCCAAGGGCAAGGACTTCAGGAAAAGCCCCAGAAATTCCATGCACTCAAAAGCAGTTTCACAGTTTTACATTTCCCAAAGGATGAGAGTTAACTGTACATGCTAAGTCTTTCAATTCCTGCTGGTTGCTTTAAATTATGGCTACCCTGGCTATGGAACCCTCAAACTTTAATTTCCACATACTTGAATTAAATCCTGTAGCTCCTCTTCGGTCCTGGCATCTGTAATCTGTTCACAGGGTCTATATTCCACAGCTATTTTACCACTTTCTGAAATAAAGTCAATAAGGATCAAATCAAAATTTTTCTTGTTCTAAAACTTGCTGTATATAATGATAGCACCCAGTAATCAGACATTCTTTTGATTTTTAAAAAATATTTTATTTATTTGAAAGAACACTTGCACAAGCAGGGGGAACAGCAGAGGGTGAGGGAGAAGTAGGCAACATGCTGAGCAGGGAGCCTAATGAGGAGCTCCCAGGACCCCAAGACCATGATCTGAACCAAAGGCAGAACTTAATGGACTTAGCCACTCAGGTTCCCAAAGACATTCTTTTGATTTCTAAAAGCAGAAAATAAAAGCATTTTCCTAGAAGTTTACTCATCTCACATATCAGGGTTTTTTTTTTAATAATAATTTATTTTTTCAGTGTTCCAAGATTCATTGTTTATGTTCCATACCCAGTGCTCCATGCAATTCGTGCCCTCAATAACCACCACCAGGCTCACTCATCCCCCCATCCCCCTCCCTTCCAAAACCCTCAGCTCATTTCTCAGAGTCCAAAGTCTCTCACACTTCAGTTTTATCATAACTGTTTTTTTAAGATTTTATTTCTTTATTTGAGAGAAAGAACACAGCAGGAGGGAGGGGCCGAGGGAGAGGGGGAAGGAGAAGCAGACTCCCCACTGAGCAAGGGAGTCTGACATGGGGCTCAATCCCAGGACCCTGGGATCATGACCTGAGCTGAAGGCAGACAGTAACTGACCAAGTCACCCAGGTGCCCCTATCATAATCATTTGTGAAAAAATATATATGAAGTTATCAACTGTGTGGTTAAAAAAACTGTATGATCTGAGAGATAGGAACGACGGCATAATGACATAGGGAGTTAAAACTGTGGAAACAGGGTGTCTGGGTGGGCTCAGTGGGTTAAAGCCTCTGCCTTCAGCTCAGGTCATGATCTCAAGGTCCTGGGATTGAGATGCACATTGGGCTCTCTGCTCAGCAGGGAGCCTGCTTCCTCCTCTCTGTCTGCCTGCCTCTCTGCCTACTTGTGATCTTTCTCTCTGTCAAATAAATAAATAAAATCTTAAAAAAGAAACAAAAAACAAAACTGTGGAAACAAAAATGTTCAATCATAATATGATTAAGCAGTAAGACTTTAGGTGGGGGTCAGTGTGAGTTTAAACCCAGAATAGAGACTACTGGACTATGACTGATACTTCATATTAGAAACAAGGCAAGTGTCTACTCCCTGGGAACTAAAATCCCACCAGATACAATGAACAATGCTTTGGAGAGGAGGGCAGGGCATGCATTTGAACACTTTATTGGCAGAAACAGGCCCATGTACCTTATAGACAATACAACTTCCCTTAAGGCAAAGTAGAGCTACAAGGCTTTTTCATCTAAGGAATTTTGAATGTGTACAAGGGATACTGCAGCAATGAGGGAGAGGTCAACTACCCAAACACGTAGTTTGGTTCTTAAAAGGTTGCTACTCAGAACTGACAGCTACTGAAGATTCTACCTGATGACAAGGGAAGTCAACTTTCACTGGAAGACTTGCCCAGGCTGGAAACCTAAGATCAATCCAGGGTCAACTCTTACAAGCAAGTAAGGACTCTGAAACTTAGCTAGAATTTCTGTCTTTAAGACTCAAGGCTCTGAAGCAGGGGAGCAACCATTTGGAGGCTCTCCACTGATTATAAAATTTCCAGAAAAAAAGGCACCTGGGTAGCTCAGTCGGTTGAGTCTCCCACTCTTGATTTCAGCTCAGGTCATGATCTCAGGGTTGTGTGATCAAGCCCCACATCGGGCTCCATGCTAGGCATGGAGGCTACTTAAAATTCTCTCTCCCTCTCCCTCTACTCCTCCCAGCCTCCCTATTTTATTTTATTATTTATTTTATTAAATATTTTATTAAAATAAAATAAATTTCCCTTGAGCACAGCCTGGGTTGATTCTCTCTCTCTCCCTCTACTCCTCCCTGGCCTTCTCTGCTGTCCTCTTTCATTTAAAATAAAATAATATTTAAAAATAAATTTCCTTTGAACATAGCCTGTAACAGTCACACTATTGTAGAGCTCAGTAGGGAATACAGTCAACACTATTCAATGGGATGGCCACTTTCAAGGTTCACAAAAACGTAGCTGATCATTAGGTAAGAATCATGTTCACCCAGTATGTCAGTGCCAGAAACAAAAACTAAAACTGAATTGATCCCAAAATTGATTCTAATAAATCCTCAACAGGAAAATAATAACAAGAGAAGTTAATATATTTTGTCTGCTTATCACATTCCAGGGATGGTTCTAAGCTTTTAATTCATCAACTCATTTACCCTTAGAATATCCCCCATGAGGTAAGCTGAATTATTAACCTTATTTTGCAGATAAAGAAATTGCAGCTTAGAGAGACTAAATATTTAAATTTGACTATAAAACCTAAAATTGCATCAGAAATCTAAGAGAGGCAGAGTTAGGACTCAACAACAGATGTCCAAAGTTTATAATCCCTATACTACTTTGTGTTATGGGCAAACAATCAAGAAAGAAGACTGGGTCAAACACTTCCTATGTGGAGGCAAGTCACTGTATATCTATACACTGGGGACAATAATATTGACTGTCATTTTTCTCACATATTCTACAAAGAACAAATTTGAGACTGCTGCTTTGAAAGCTTTTGGTGAATAAAAGAATACAAGTGTTTTCATCCCAACTAACTTTTCAAAATGAGTTTATTTGTTCATGGAAACTGAAGTACTTTAAGGACAATCAAGAAAGTCTTACCTAAAACCACAATCACCAGTTTCTGGAATGCATCTGACACAGCCTTCTGAATAGCAAGCTTCTGGGTGGTTTTCCTTTTCATCAGAAACGATACTGGCCCTAAATCCAACCAAAACAAATGGATTTAAAATACCTAGCTGAATAACTGATTTTTT